>WIPJ01000813.1:812084-851396 GCA_018155075.1 Cassiopea andromeda | reverse complement strand
ATATAGAGCTTAATAAGTCTGATTTAGGGAGTTGAGAAGAGAGTTGAAGTTAAAGGGACGTAGAAAGCAAATAAATGCGAGCACAGCCGTCATGGAGGCTGGGGGTAGAACGTGACTCTTCCTTAGTTGTCATCTGGCTATTCTTTTAAATGTCTACAAGACTTGAGCAAAGAGTGTTCTCGCTTGTTGCGATTCTCGGGTTTGTGACAGACACCATACACTAACAAAAAAGAGGGAGGGGCTGCAGCCCCCCGGCTCCCGCTTGCCTGTCCACATTGTTGCTAACAAGTCTTAACAGGAAGTAAAACAGCAGCCACAAACATACAGAGATCGAATGATTACAGGTGATCACGGATGTAGAAGTTATCGAAGTACATATGTTAGTGTTAAAATATGAACAATGTTGATGTGCCCCATACAGTACAATTTTATTTATGTACAAGTTTCATAGCACTTGTGGCTAAGATAGTAGCCAATGACAACGGCTGGTCATCGGAACACATTTCAATCACAAAATCAGCAATAATTTATTCTAAGGGACCTAAGTATTAATGGCATTTTTGATATCATGAATGTGAACAGTAAGTTCAGATACACTCAAAACCATTTCCAAAAGTATGCAACATAATCATCACAAATGAGACTACGGTTTCGTAGTTTAAGCATGGCCTCTGCGCATCAATATAGAAGCAAAGCGGGTGAGAAGATTTCCGGTCTATTTGACTGTTTTCCCTGCAACGGTAACAGCCCATTGGTAAACAAATCGTGAATTAATAAAAGTCATACCAACACCATTGAAGAGATTTCGAACCAACTTCGATTAGCCGGATGTGTTTGCGTGCTACTAGGCCACATCCAAGTATCAACAAAGACGATAAGACAATAGGTTCTCCGTGCAAAATAGGTGCTTCGCAGGAGGGCCTACCCTTCATCGCATTTTAAATCACTCAACCATCATTCCAAATCAAACAACGATAACAACACGCAGCTCACGGGGGTAAACATACGTCGCACCACCAAGACTAAATCAATCACTAATATCATATAAGTAATATAATCTATATATACGCTCACATAAATTTCGTATTCATTCCAATCCACAAGAGCGATCACAACTTCAGATACAATTTCCTGCAATTCGCACTCTTTTCCACAAGACTAACTTCTGATAGGCCATATCTCGTATACAGTTGTATAAGAGAGAGCTAGGGTATCCATCCATCCAATTCGCTTATCCTTGAGAGGACGTGGCGCCCCTGACAGCTGTCCGAAACTCATCCCTGTTGTTAGCCAGTCTTCCAGCCTCTATAATTGACATTTTCAGCACATCCTCTATGTCCTTCTCCCACTGTCTCCTAGGCCTTCCTCGCTTTCTTTCCCAATTAACCCTGCCTTCCAAGATGATCCGTCCCATTCCATCATGCCTTTTAAGGTGCCCAAAGTACTTTAACTTTTGCCTAAGTACGTAGCTCCTAAGCCAACTTTCTTTGACCTCCAGTTCATTCCTAATCGACTCATTTGTCCGATGTTCTGTCCATGATACCCTTAATATACGCCTGTAGCATCTCATTTCAAAGGAGTCAATAAGCTAGGGTATACGAGATGAAAATATTAGACATGCATCCCTTCTTGTATAATCAAAGCATTATATGTAATCGAGTACGCTGAGTCAGATTGTGAAAACAGATTTCCAGTATCCTGGGCGAAATCTGACCAGGGCTCAACAAAAGTTCGTGGGTGTGGCTATATGGGTATGGAAAATATCTCAGAACTATGAACAAAAAAGGGCCAGTTGGTCCGACCTCTATCATTGACCCGAAATTCGATATTCTAGACTTCAGTAAAACAGCAATCAGGCACGTTGTTCACTTCGTTTTGTTTGTTGATGTTGAATTGTTAAAAAGGTTAAAACCTTCCACGTTTCTCTCAATCAGTTGAAACTCGCAAGGTCAGGGCATTTCCAACATGGGTGTGGCATTAAGTGTGAGGCTTGATAAGCTTGACTCGCTGAAATCCAGCACCTGCTCAGTTCAATACCTGACTTCTTCACAAAAATAAACGGTTGACAATGGAAATAGCGTTAGGTGGAAGTAAAATTCAGCGCAACAGCCAACTGCAAGGAAATAGGAAGCATTCAAAATGTTGAGTTCAGAGGCAAGGGGCACCCTCGCCAACAAAAGAAACAAATCTATAAGCTGCAAAGGGGGACCTTACCAACAGTTTTATGAAACTTGGAAGGGGCACGTGCCCCCTTTACCCTAGGGCTCCTACGTATTTAGTCAAATGGCCGTAATATTATCCAAATAATAGAAGCGACTTACTTCACTGGTGTTATATAAGGGCATTTGGTTTCTTGACAAGCAGGGAACTGCAGCTCTGAGAATTAGCATCATGGATTTCTCTAATCGATTCAGACATTTCTAATACCTCAAAGTAATTGCCCATTCTCACGTAAAACACTCAACAACTACCGTCTTTCTCGCCACGAGGGCACTGTTTTAACATCAACAATATCACGTGTAGTGCTCATGTTGACATAGTCGAGCCCTGGTCACGGAGTATTGTGATTAGCTAGAGAAATTGGGCCCTGGTCAGGGCGATGTTTCATTGGATGACAGAGAATATTTACATCTGAGCAGGACTCGTCCCAAAATTGTTTACAAAATAGAGAGATCTGATTGGAACCAGGGTAGTTGAGCCTCTGTATATTACAGACTCACCAGGGCTCAGAAGGAATGCAGCATGTGATAGAAAAGCTGGATAGTGATTTGACGAACATATTCCCAATGTGATAACTGATTGGATAATACTACCATCTGCGTCCGCAAAAGACACCTGGTATCTTGGAGGTGATTATTCTGAGAAAAACTGAAATAAGCAGCGATAGGGCTTTACTAGCATTGTCCATGAGGAGTAAATACTGGTGACTGCTTTTGATAATTTCCGTTTTAATTCAGCCAGCTGTTTAGGATTGAACATCTGACCAGTGGTCAAGCCCTGGTAGCCCTGGTCTGGATCCGCCACTGTCTCCCTTCTGGTATAGTCAAAGAAATATATGTAATCGAGACACTGAATCAAATCCTGAAAACAGATGCCCTGATCTATTATGGTTCCTCCAAAGAAACACTACATGCAAAATAGTCACTGTGTCGCATGCGGTCTTCAGGCGCGGATCCAGACTGATGCAAGTGATGCAAGAGCATCAGTCAGATTCACACAACCACTTTCTCAGTATTCAGCAGTTTCAAAAGGTTCAATAGCGCTTTAAGCCTCTGCGGAGTGTAGTCAACATTCATTAATGCTTGCAGCACACGTCATTGGCACAGCATCAGTGAAATTTGAAACTAATCCAATATTTTGCATCACATCACATCAACTTCCGATTCAAATGTCAAAATTGGCCAATCACACCACTTAACAACTGAACTAATCCAATATTTTGCATCACATCAGAGCAACTAATCCAATATTTTGCATCACATCACCGCAACTTCCAGTGCAAATGTCAAAATTGGCCAATCACACCACTTATTCAAAAGTACTCAATTGGCCAATCACATCACAAGTTGACTGATGCAGACTTTGATGAGAGACCAGTAGAACTCTAGAGGTGTTGACTTCTAGATAAACATATATAAGCGAGGATTATGACTCAAACGTTAACACTTGCGTAATGATTGTTAATGTTGAAGACATACTTAAAGTGCTTATGCATCGAAAATTTCCAATATCATTTTTTAGCTAAAATCGAAACTTCCGTCTTTCCTATGCATGAATATCATATTATTTTTGCTCTTACTGGCTAGAAAGGTGTAGAAATTAGCGCTTGTTTTGAGGCACTAGGTGCGAATTTTGATAGCCATCGCGTGATGTCATAACGAGGATCGAACCAAGTGCATTCTTTAGGCCAATATCAATTGACAAACAAAGCGTAAGAAAGCTTCTCGTCTTGGCGTGCTACGGCTCATTAAAATGGCAAACAGTGACAGTGAACCCTCATGTTATGATGAAGCTATTGATTATCAATTAGAAGATGATGGCAATGATGACCGTGTGCTTGCACAGCCAGGCCTACCACTACTTGTACAACGTGTAGGGTAATAGGTGCATGCCACAGAGAGCCCCTAGCTTATGAATCGGATGCCCAAGATAAAGAAAATTTCGAGGCCAATGACACCCATGGACTGCTACCACAAACTCTTGAGGTTTGATTTGAGAGGCAAATCCAAGCTCAGGAATGGTAGGTACCAGTATCTATTGCGTATTGCAGCTCATGGCTTGTCAAATTTTGTAAACAGTCACTTAGGACCTATTAGCAAAGCGTTAAAGCTGTACAACGTGTAGGGTAATGGCTTCTGCGTTAGATGAAGTAGAGTTTGCATTGATTAGAGTCTTCTAATTTACGCTTTGATCTTCTAAGCCAACTGATCTTTTTCTGATAGAATACAACTTTCTTTTCCAAAACTGGACATCCGGTACAAACAGTATTAGGGCTTGCGAACATTTCTTCCTCCTCCATTGTGTCATCCATTTTTGAACACAGATAGTCCATGAAAGGAATTGAAATACATTGCTATGGCATTATAATTTTCCTTTACTAGTAGGCCATTTCCAATCTAACAACTCAACATACCTCCCTGCTCTGTTTTCCTCAACGTTAATTGTTACTACTTGACCAGGGTCTAAAAAACAAACACATAGAAAAGTCTCACCTGTCCTTTAGCTATATCTGTCAGTGACTGATCAATGGTAGCTGCTGTGTCTGCCAACGATAAATCAATCAACAGCATCTGGCTGTAGCTTCCTTTTCATTCCAAGTTTGGCAGCGATTTCCTGATTCTTCGTAAAGCAGTTCTCATCGAAATGGTCAGAGTAAAGAAAAGACGAGTTGGTGCTGCTCCACTTTGGCCTATGTCCTCGCACAAACCTGACCCAAGCTTGGTGTCTTTCCTGTTTTTTTCCTTGAGTGGAAACGTATGAACGGATTTCCCCTCTGTATGCTGACCATTTGCGCAGCTTATTCCGTTCGGGAGACTAGCCACACAGTACCGTCCTCCACGACGTTTGCAGGACTTGCTAGTGGAATCCATGCTAACGAGCGATCAAAATGTTTTGCGTACTCGTTATGACATCAAGAGCAGTAGCTAGAATTCGCACTTGAAATGCGAAAATAGGAAAGTTTGAGGGCTCATAACTTTTTTTCCATATGAGTTATGATACTTTAGTTTGTAGCATGATGATCACAGCACAAAGTTGCATTAGAAAATGCAAAAAGTTAAATTTCGAAATTTTGGATACATAAGCACTTTAAACGATGAAAATAGCTCCAATCGTGTAAATCAAACGGAGTCGAACTGGAGTTGGGTTGAACCTGGGGGTGAACCTGCGTTGAAGAGTGTCGTGTAAAGTGGGGATAATATCAAACAGGAAGTACGCATGACTGCATAAGTCACTCAACATGATAACAAATATTGATGAGATCTTGGCCGAATGGAAGGAATACTGTTAAGAACTCTATAATCTTAAAGTCCAAATAGAGCCTGAAATAATCACAATGCTAATGAATGAAAAATCACAACATCATTATGATAAGGAACCATCAATCCTAAAGGATGAAGTAATTGCGGCCATTGAGAAACTTAAGAATACCGGTCAAACTTCAACGGAAAAAATGCATGAGAAATTTACTAACTAGGGTGGAACTCCTTACCAATACTACATCTTCGAAGAAGGATTCTAGGCAAATGGAAATCCTGCCTTTTTGTAAGGGAAGTATTTGTGCAAAATGAGTGAGAACGTCTCTTCCATGGGTGTGAATGTGAGAATGTCCTAAATTGCGTGTGTCTCACACAAAATGCGTGAGACTTGCAAGGTCTGTCGCTGCGAAGGTTCTAAAAGCGGGAGGAGAACCGGTGATAAACATCCTATATAAAATTTATAATATGATACTTGAATCTGGAGAATGGCCAGGCTGACTGAATCAATAATGATACCAAAGCCAAAGAAGGGAAACATTAGAAAATGCAGCAACAAAAGAACAATTAGTCTTGTCAACCACTTAAGCTAGGTATTATTTAACATTGTGTTAGCCAGAATGAAGTGCATAGCTAGGGAAATTATAAATAAGGTGCAAGAAGGATTTACGGAAGGCCGTGGAATAGTTAAGCAAATCAGCAATGTCAGAATTATAAATGAAAAATACATAGAACACCAAAAATGTGTCAAGCACAATTTCATTGATTTCAAAAAGGTTTTCAACAGAGTTTAGCAAGAAGCACTATGGAAAACAATGTTGAAACATAACATAAGGCTCAGCAGTGTTCTGCAATTAAATCACTATATGATCATGCGAAAAAGTACGATGTTGAAAGGTGATAAATACAGTTCGTGGTTAAAAGCAAATGTTGGAGTGAGACAAGATTGTGTTGTTTCCAACACTCTTTAATATTTTTCTGGAGTAAAATTGTGATTGACACTTTGGGTGCATTTGACAGGGGTGTGAAAATTTTGCAGATGACATTGACCTAATATGTGGCAATGAAGGAGATCTTCAACAATTAACTTCACCATTAGACTTAACATCAAGGAAATATGGTATGGAAATAAACACTAGAAGGAGCAAAATAATGATAGTAGGGAAAGAAAAGAAGGCATTAGCTCAAAGCATACAAGTACAAGTAGTGATTAAAGGTCTTGAGGTAGTAGAATCATTCAAGTAGTTAGGAAGTAAGGTAACAGCAAATGGAAAATGCTCTGAGGAAGTACGCAATCGTTTAGCGATGGTTACATTGTCTTTAATGAACTTCAGTAGTAAATGGTGACGCCCTAACATTTCCATGGAAACAAAATGCAGGCTCCTAACAATGATAGCATGACCAATAGCGCTGTATAGATGTGAAGCATGGATACCTGATGCAGCATTGCAAAAATGAATTAATGCATTTGAAATGAAATGCTATAGAAAATTATTGCGAATCCCATATACAGCTCACAGAACTAATGAGTCAGTGAATGAGGAACTCACACTAAAGGTTGGAAAGGAAGGAATGTTGGCATCAATAATTAGGAAACAACAGCTCAGGTGGTTTGGACTTGTCACAAGGTACAACAACAAACTTTCTTTCGCACACAACATAATGCATGGCAGAGCACCAGGGAAGAGGGGGAGGGGCAGACCAAGGGTAATTTTGGATACAGAACATTAGAGACTACACTGAGTAATCAGCAATAGAGGCAGTTAGGGCAGCTCAAGACAGAGAAGACTGGAAAAAAAGTATGAGGATTCAACAGTGCTCCTACGGTCTTAGTAGACTATAGACAAGAAGAACTGGAATTTTAAACTTTTTTAAGCTTAAGTTTCTAGCTTATTTTAAAATCATAACTTTTTGTTTTTTATTTAAAAAAGCATAAAATTTTCTTTCAATTTAAAAACCTAACTCTTATTCAATTTCAAAACAGTATCCACAATGGACAACTGCGATCTTATAAGTTGTTTAATCAATCTTTTGTAAAAAAAGTTGCTAGCCGCCCAGTGTCCTCATAGTATACCATAATGCTTTTCAGCAAAGATGCGACCTTATAAATTTGGCTAAGAAACCGTAAGGTGAGGCCGTCGATCAAACGTCGATCTTTTTATGCGCAGAACGTAATACATGTAGTAAGCACTGTCGGGCGCTACGCTTGATTTAACGCATTAAAAATAGCTAGGTCGACGAAAATCAATTGGATCGACCGCTCCATTCGAAAAGCATTACACGTTCTTTTTCATAAGAAACCCATTATTTTGCCTGAGCCTCAATTATCTTAACGTTTCCCGAAATTGAGCTTGAGATTTTCTTAAAATTTTCTTAACTTTTACTGAAATAAACTGGCAGAAATGGCTTACACCTTCCCTAATGATATTGTATACTTGAATTTAAATTCCATCGTTAACATTTTGAATGCAATAAAGACGAAATACCGATTTTTGGCCTATAACAACACTTAATTTTGGAAATTGAGCCTCATGATTTTCTTACGATTTTCTTAAGATTTTGACGATTTGAGCCTCATTTTCTTATAAACTTTTTTCTTATAAAAAAAGTGTACTACGGCAAGGCTTCAGATCAAATGTCATTCCCCTACCAAAAGTATTGAAACGAGCAACCAATACAGTCTTTTTTCAACAGTTTTTGATCGCTACCTTGACTTGCCAACGAAAATTTCTTGCCTCTTACCATGATAAAACTTTCATCAATAATTCCCTTTCTCTTTGGATTTTTCGTATGAAAATTCAACAAATGATTCTAGATACAATACGCTGTATAGCAAAAGCGTACGCCATACGTACAAGGGGGTAGAGGGTGAGACATCTAAGTACGTAAGCAAAAAGTCCTAGTATTCTCATATACAAGGTACTTTTATCATAATTTGTTGTCTTTGGTGATGATTAATTTATAAAACATTTGCTATGATTATTTTCCTCTCTTAAATGCTTTACAGTCTTTTTCTCTACGGATTATTGCCTGGCTATTTAAAATCATTCCCGTTAAAAATGGCGGGAGGGTTCAGATGGGAAAGAGTATGTACGCAAAGGGGGAGGGGTCGGAATAAGCGCGCATGCGCGTAAGATGAGGGAGGGGGTCAATCTTTTCCTATTTTGGTGCATACGAGCGAAATGAATGACCCTTAAGTATTTTACACGCTTATCTACATAAGATACTGGCCTAAAGAATTGACTACGAGGCTGGTCAAAAACTAAAGGGCTTCTCCAGTGAAAAACTTGTATCATTGGTAATGCTTAAGTACTATACTAAAAATATTAAGAAACTGTACAATTTCAATATGTATAAAAAGACTACATTGAATTGCCTCCAATCGATAAGTTGTGTGGCTTTTTTGTGAAAAGATTATAACATTTATATAGTCATTTAGTCATTTTATAGTCATATAGTCATCATATTATCATACAGTCATTTTAAAGACATATAGTATAGTCATCATATAGTCATTTCAAACCTTGATTCTTCTTTTCTGATGCAGTATTCTTTCTATTTATCGTTAATATCCGTTTTAGTTAATGTTTTTAGGACCGTTCTAGGTTCACTTTATTTGATTTTAGATATAGTATGCTTATTTTTTAATGCATGCTATGGAGGGCCCCTTGAAAACCAGCACTGCTGAAGGGCCACCCTCCTAAAATATTTGAAATGAAATGATATTTGAAATGAACTTGTGATTTGAAATGAACTTGTGAACAGTATATAGTTATAAACTTATATTTTAAATTTGAAGAAAAAAGCACATTATATTTTTCAAGCTAAGAAGGGCCCAATGAATCAGGTTTCGTACAGCTTTCGTAGCAAAAAAATCCATGATTTGCTGTATAGTTTGTACAGCTTTCCCTGACTAAAGGCTGATTTCCATTCAACAATTTCTGGCGCGCGCACGACTGTTTGCGATTGATCGTGGATCTTGGCATGCGTACTTACAACTCATCATCATCACTATACGGATAGGTCGTTGAGACGATCTGCCGTGGCACCCCTACAGAATCTTCTCCAATTTTCTCTATCTTCTGCCTCTCTTACAATTCTTGTAATGCCGAATCCTGCTATGTCTTACAACAGACTAGCAAAATTTCCCTGATTTTCCCTGACATTACTGAAAATCCTGAATATTTCCCAGATTTTACCTGACTATACGAACCCTGTGAATGCATGTATAGAACTTGTGCGGTTCAGTACCTCTAACCAGCTCTAATAAAGTTAAGAACTACCGGGCTCGAGATTTACTCCTGATTGACAGGGAGAGTAACCGATGGAAAAACTGATAGGCTGATTACTTATGAGGGATCCTAAATGAATATAACCGTTTTTGCTACTATAAATACAAGTTCCCATTGATTTTCATACAAAACTGATAATTTTAGGTTTCTGGGTAATGCATTGACTTTTTCGGCCTTAGAACATAATGAGACGAAAAATAGATTCGAACATCCAGGTGGAGGGGGGTTGGTGACTTAGAAGTACTTACGTTCGGGGGAGGGATGCCTCCAAAACGTGCTAAAGCGTACAAGGGGAGGGCAACAATCCATGAATATTGAGCGAAAGTACTTTCTGAATGGCCCCAAAGTAAAGACATGTATCCAAAATCATGTATGGAAGATGATGGATGATAAACTTAACCAATATCATATGAGTAGCTGAAATTATATACAAGAAGTATTTAAAAAAATCAAATTGCAAAACAACTGGAAATAACAGCCAAGAACAGCAATGATGCGCACTGTGTTTGTTAAAAGTAATGCGTTAATTATTTATACAACTGCAGGTCAAGTGAATACTTTTGATTATATTATTTGTGAAAAAGCATAAGCGTCAATACTGTTGTACTAGATTCTCGGATGCACTCTTCACAAGGGCTAATTGATTTACGCGTATTCGCTAACTGAAAAATCAAAACCCAAAAGGGAAATATTCATCCATAGGGACGTGTTCAAGAAATGAGGGGCGTGTGAGATTATGAAGGCTCCTCCGCTTTCTTTCAGGTTCCCGGATAATGAAGTACACCCGTATAAACCTTCATTATTGCCCCCATCTAAAAAATTTGCTTCTTGCTATAGATACCTCAAGCCTTGGCTTTTTTAAAAAACTATATTACTACTAATAAAAATGGTTGATATTCTGAAATTTACCGAATGGTACGTAAATATTTCAGAATATACCGAATGACACGACAATATTGGGTATGCCCCACCCCTTAAACCCTTAGCAAATCTGTCTGTTGCTTCGAGACTTCCATCTCGCATCATGGTTGCAAATGAAATATGATGTGGGCCTACAAATTATGACAGTTCCATTCCCAAGAACCTCATGGAAGAAGTAAAATAGCTCCTGGGGATTTTCTTCCCTGAGGTTCTTGAGGTAAAATAGCTCCTTGAGTGAAAACCACTTCCATTGAATAAGGCTTGATCTTGTCAAATACTGACTGTGTACTTATTTAAATATAAACAACAAAAGCATTTCTTGTATCACTGAATCAAGTTCACAGTTAATAAGACAGGAGAAGGACCGTTGCAAGTTCACCTTAGGTGGGTTTTTACTACGTTCAAATTTTGAGGGACAGTCAATACAATCTGATTTTGAAACACAGTTCTCCGTATGTGTCTAAAGACATAAAGGAATATGAACAGAATAGCAAGGTATTGAATCCAAGCCATTTTAATCAACTGCCAAAATCCTGGTCGATATCTAGATGCAGTTAAGCAATAACTCAATATGATGCCATAGTAAAATTATTAAGCCAAATACTGCTCAAAACAACAAACTGATAAGAAAACACATAAGCGAAGCGTAGTGTGCATGTATTGCTTACCATGTCATCAAGACGCATGAAGAGGAACACGATTGAAAGCACATGCTACTTTTGCATGATTCATAAGAAATACGTGTAAGGCCTAGCAACAACAAACTCACCTGCCGTTATATCAGCTGACATATGATAGTAGCCTGTGATATTTCAACACTCGTTGTGTGTCCCCGAGCACATTTCAAGGCTGCTAAGCCCCCCTGGACGCAAGTAGAAGCTATTAAGGCACCCTGATTGAACATAAAAATTATAGCAGGATTCATACCGTCGCATCATAAAATATTTCCTTATTAATTCAACAGTTGTGTGTATCCTCCTTAAAGAAAAATTAAAAATACTGCATATCCAAATGGCATAAATAAATATGACATACCAGAAGCAGATCCTTCGTCATAAACTCTAACCCTTTAACGATTGGTGGTAAACTAAAGTATCAATTTGTGATCTATCATACACATACAGCTAAACACAAGAACTAGAAAGTATCCTTGATTCAGCCTGGCAAAGACACATTATTGTAAAAGTTCACTGGTTTCCTTTGGATTCCCCTGACTGTATGAGTCCTGTACAATTAAAACTGTTTCATGTAAAGAATGATTTCAATGAAAATCTTTTTAAAAGTGCATGCATTTCGTCATTAGCATTTAATGACTACACACCCATTGCCAAATACAATATTCTCTCAAGTAGGTGGACGTTGGAGATACATTTCACTTTTAATGGCACTGAGATTACAAATGATCGAGCCAAAAGACTACCCAGATTTTAACTACCATTGATAACAATGAAATGTTGAATGGAATAAAACAATGGTTACAAAACACGTAAATGAGTAGCTATAGCAACATAATGTTTGATAACATAAAAAGTAAGCAATTGTTGAAACAGAAATAGCGCCGACAAAGAAATAAAAACAAGAAACGTAGAATAAAAAAAAGACACAAAACTAAGGGAAACGAGAATTCATTCACTGCCGTCCAATTTTCTTTGAAATGTGCACGCGGAAATTGAAGTTCAATGCCGAAACTGTGAATGAAAATGCAGTCAATATTTACAAGATTTTGCAATTCGGCATAACATAGTGGACGGGTACCAGCTAAAGGTATTCATAAAAAGGCCGTCCATTTGAATAACGTGTATATAATTTCTTTTATAAAAAGCTTGCATCCTGGCTTTTCTGTAAACAATCGAAACTCTTTCGTTACCCAGAGAAGAAGCCTTCTCGATATAACTCTTCCTTTGATAAGACCACTAGGTATTACTAATCCCTCAAATAAACTTTTATCGCATATTTTGTTGTATGGATGCAAGGATTTAACTGCTGATTCTAATAGAGAAATATAACAGGGAACCATTTCTTTCATACGAGAAACAGGTCGCTTTAATTGACATTTTAACAACGCGAAGAAGGAATTCCCCACAATTGTTGGTCAATTTTTAAGTACAATTTTATCATTGTTGTAAAGTTGTATCTTTTGTTTTTCTGTGTATTTAGTGTATTCAAAATTTTTCTTGTCAGGTTTGTATTCACGCGAAGAGCGATAATGTAGCTAGGTAACTAAATCGAGTAAAGACATTAAAGAGGCCGCTTTGGGGTGATGCCATTACGTTATCTCATTGTCTAGTGATTTCGCAAATTCGCTCCTAATGTGAATTGCCCCTTCCATGTAATGGCCACTGGGTATGAAATTAATATCGCATCGAGTGGTATCGATTTTTTGTGTCAATGTTTGTAATAATTAAGTATATATAAAAAAGGATCGCAACTAAGTTTTATATGGCTAGATGAGTATACACTATGTCCTGAGGATATGCTTTCTCTTCTTGGCTGTCCTTCCTGGCGTGCAATTACCGAGATATATTTATAAAACAACTATGCCGCCATTAAGCAACTCAAGACTCACAGTTTTGGCTAAAAATAAAACAGATTAAGATATACCTAAAATCCTAAGCTGCTCATAAAAAATTCGTTAATGTCAAAATGGAAATAGAAACCTAGAACTCAATAGTTTTCCTGTTGTGAATTGAGCTGGCTTCACTGATCTAAGAACAAAGCTCGTGGATTTCTGAACCGCAACTCAAATCGGAGAAAAGAAATTCATGTTCATATGAAAGAATGATTGCACGAAAAGATACAATATCGTCTCTTCAGGGTAGTGAATTATTCCCTTGATCACAAATGGCGTTTCTCCACTTCTCCCTGCTCTCCACACAGGGTAATACGATATATAGTCTGTAGATACTAAAAGTAAAAGACCCTGAATAACAATCAAGGATAATTTTGTTTCATCATTGGGAGAAGAAATGTATCTTTACCACTGAAACTAATAGTGCTAATTTTTCGGTGTGCACTTGAAACCAACGTAAGCAAAAGCAATTGCAGACCAATTATGTATTTGTATCAAACTTTCCACTGATTTTCCAAAATCCACAAATAATAACTTCTACTACGAGAAGGTTGGTAATGCACCGAAATAACTCCAAAACAGCCACACCATAAAGAAGATAAAAATACCCATCAGCTTATCATAGGGTCATAAAGATCTGAACGTCATACTAAATCTTGCATGCAGGGTGAAAATCTGAGGAGGGTGTGGGAGTGTGACACCCCGAACAGATAAAAGAGAGCAATTCGCAGGGCAGTTGTATCCCTTTGCAGGGCAAAGATGATATCAAAGAGTCGTGTCGTTGACTTGGACTGTCTTTCCCCCCAGGGGCATCCCTTCGGGGCACTAGCACGTGAGGCTTTGTGTCTAGCGTTAGACAACAGGCATATGACACCGAAATGATGGGTCAGCGTAGCATACTCACATTTCGATTCCAGGTTAGGGTATCAGTTCTCCTTCAGATCAAAAAGATCAATGATGACAGCAACGTTCTTCCATGTTCCAAAAGTGCGTTTTGCAGACGTTCTAGAGAGCGTGATCCTAACAAGTTTTTCTGGGGGTAAGCCTCCAGACTCCCATCTTCCTACTTCTTTTTGACAGTAGCTACAGGCCTTTTCTGTGTCATGCAATTATATGGCTTGCAAGTCTCCGTTTCCGGAAACACTGTGGGCTTGTTGTTTGTGTCACCTTAGCGTACAAGCAACTCAGTAACTACACCTGACATTACATTCTACATGAAATAAGTACACATTGGTGTCAATTAAATGATGATTTTCATCGTTGGTACACATGACGTTGTACCCCATAATTATTACCGTTGCAATGGTGTTCTTTTAGCATCTTTTATCATACTATGGATGAATTTGTCGCAGGGGAAAATCCACTTCAGCAGGACAAAAATCTCTGACATCCCCCAATGAAATAATAGTAGTTCCACCCCTGCTTGTATGAATAGAACTTTCAAATAAACTTAAGTATTGAAAACCATAGCTAATGATTGAAAATCTTGTAGAGAAGAGAATGCAAATACTTATTTAATTTTTTCATCAATGACGACCTTGAAGCTTTTGCTTAATTATATCGAAAACCACAACTTTAGACAAGCAATACGTTACCGTGAGAACTACGAGATGCCCCTTTAATTCAATCAAGGATTTGATAGGAGATTTCATCAACAACTGTTGCTGGTTTGGTCAGTAACCATGACCAATGATAAGCCTCTAGGAACATTGATGACAAATAAAACTAAATACGGTTCATTCATTCAGTACGAAAGCATGAAGGAGAAGAGAGGGGTCAAGCAAATGCCCACTTTCTTGATTTGGCGTCGACTTTCATTACAGTTTTATAAAACAGTTGCTGTGACATTTTTTCCTATCTCTCAATTGTTTTACAGTCTTTTTCTCCATGGAATTATTGTTTGGGTATTTAAAAACACTCCCCTTAGAAATGGGACGGGGGGTCAGATGGGTAAGAGTACGTACACAATTGGGGGGCGTAGCAAGCGCACATGCGCGTACAATGGGGGAAGGGGTCAAACTTTAGCCATTTTTGAGCGTAAGAACTAACTGAATGATCCCATACTACAACACCTAGCAATGGCGGCTTGCGGTGTTATTGATGTTATTAGTCTAATAACATTTTGTTTCCCCAGTTTCCAGTCTCGTCATGACTTTAATCACATCTTTTTATTTCTGTTGCTGCGATTCACTTGTGACTGCAAACTTGCACTGAATCACAATTGCTACTTGTTGCAACAGTGCTCGTAAATGATGAGAGGAGGCTCAGCCAGCCTTCTGCAATATCTGTTATTAGAATCCACTCTCGATTTAACTTCCGTTTCCCGAAATTCTTGGGGCTTGGAGGGTGCCTCTAAGATGACTTCAGTTCTGGCACGAGCATTAAGACCGGATGCCCTTCCTGACGGTCACTAATGGCATGCGGTGGGCGGGCCTCGAACCCAGGACCACATTGGTCTGAGTCGAGCGCATTGCCGCCAGGCCACGACTGCTCCATTATCTATTATTAGAATGCAGACCCTAATAACGCGAACCATCGGCCCCTTTGTTTTTGCTAAAAGGGCCGACGTATGTGTAAATGAAAAGGGATTAAATTTTAAATTTTAATTGCTCTTGTTGGCTGTATTGTTAGCCTCCAATTTCTAACAACACCCAGCGGCCGCTGCACAGTTAACTTCACTGAAAAAGGCAACATCCACGACGAACCAAAACGGTCTGTGCATAAGGGTATTTCTGAATTTTGTCCCTTCTATCAACTGCATGAAGTATAACCCATGAACGAAGACTATCTATAGAAACGGATGGAAGGATTTGCTCGAAAGGTTAATTTGAAAAGTTTTAATCATTTGTTTCTGTTGACAATGCCTCGTGATGGTACATTTGCACAAGGCTAGAATTACCGAAATGCTTTCAATAGGCATTGTAGCAAAAGTTTCTTCTCTCATGCCTTGAAGCATACAGGGCACTCTTCATACCCTCAAAAGAAGGCAGAACTACGAAGAATACAGCTAGAAAAACTTCCTCTGAATCTGGTTGCTGATATAAAAGCCGCAGAAGTTTTCCCGCCTTTTACCTATTCCAAAGTCCATTATTAGGGGCCACTTTCTACTGCCTGGTGGCTGAAAAAGCACTGGGTATGAAAGCCGTCAAATGAAACACAAAGCAGAGCAAGCCTCAACCACGTCCCTCTGCTTGTGAACCACCAAACTGGCAGTCAGTGATGTGCCGAGACACCTTCTGTTGGGGGGGGGGGGTTTGACTAATTGACTACCTATTGTTACTAAAAAAAGGAAAGGTCACAGAAAATACTGTTGCCAACTCTCTTGCAGCATGACTGCCTTTTGACCAACTTTCTTGCAAATTTGAAAATGTTGGGGGGCATGATGCCCCCAAGTCCCCCAATCAGCACATCCCTACTGGCAGTGGCCAACACGGTAGAAATGCAAGACAACAAGTCATCAATACAAATTTAATGCTAATAACAACTTATTTCTGCTCCCAGCAGCCACTGTCACCTAGCAAATCTCAAATAGAGCAAAATAAGGAAAAAGCAGATGGAAGGAAGCATAGCAGGCAAAAGAAACAAATGCAAGGCATTGAGTTTAATAACAGATGAAGAATTGAAATACAAAGGCATATGAAGTATGTGTGGTAGTGATTGAAAGGTCTAGAAACCACACCAATACAGATATGTCCTTGGAATACCATTAGTGATATATGTGAGAATAAAATATAATAATCAAGCATATCTAAAATGAATATATAAAAGAGTAATAATCAAATGATACCCACTGTTTCTTTTATTATAATCTGTAAAAATCTTTGTTAGATCATAATCCTCCACATAAACACTTGTGCTTGTCACTACTGGTACCTACAAAAAGAGATTCTTGCATAGCACAAAACCAAAAGGAGATTTTAACAAGAGAATATGTTCTAATCAATTTCACAAGCACTGATAGTTCTTCCAGTGTATCCACAATTCCACCACATTGGGCAAAAATAGAAAAGACAAAACATCAGCACTTTCTGGTGCTTAATACAAAGGGGTCTTAACAGTTGGGCTGGGAAATCTCTTCCAAAACTACTTAGCCAGTGGGGAGAAAGCAGATTGTCTAATCAAATCTTCTTCTTCGAGTGCTTTTCAAAAGATGTTGACAGCAATGAGTTCTTTTTTGTTGCTTTTCTAAAAAGTTATATTGTGTTTTCACAGTTTGTCCAGTTTACAAGTTGGTATATAAAAAGTATTCTTCTTTGCGCTCTCTTTCCTACAATTTTAATGGTAATTGCAAGGTATTTTTGTTTGTCTTTTCTCATTACATTCCCAATAAAAGCAATGTCTTTTTGAAATGTCTGACATGATGTTGTTTTTCTAATTGTCCTATTTAGGACTTCTACATTGATGATCTTATCTGTCCATTTTACTTTTTCCATTCTCCTCAGAAAACACATTTCAGCTGCTTTGATCTTCCTGATGTCTATCTTGTTTAAGGCTCAGTTTTCACTTCAATACAGCAATATTGTTGTGTATTGTACTCTTCCTATTAGACGTTTCCAAGATATATAAATCAAATTTATTTGTTTGAGCATCTTGCCATTCAAACTTACTTTTATCTTCTGTAGTAGGACTACAAATACATCACAAGTAGCCTCTCTATCATGTCAATTCTAATGTATGGACTTTCTATTTCTCCTTCACTCTGTTGTATTTTAGATAATCACTTCCTGCAATAAATCTGCATTTAAGTTGTAGTCACATGTAAGTTCTTTAGTCAGTGAATCAGTCAGTTCTGGAGTCAATCAGTGAGCATCATTATAATCGTCTCGCAAAAACGTCTTGTTCCTGGCTCTGTGTCTCCGCACGTAAAACTGGAATTATTGTAAGACCGACCCCTCTTACACTTCGGGTGGGGGGTTGCTTTTCTTGCTGAAAATCATCACTTCATTAATTTGCACATTGTTTTTCACCTCAGAATTTTCAAATTACTTTTGAGCAGCATCAAGCAATTTCTGTAGATTCCTTTCACTCTTTGGCATAAGAACTGTCTAATTAAATAAGTTCCAAAAGGTTTGGGTGATCTCCCTCTAACTCCAGATGTTGCTTGCAATGGTATGAAAACATTTCTCATAAAACTTCTGACTACTCATGATAACTGTTTTAGTGTAATAATTCATAGCTAAAAAGTGAAAATATGACTACAATGGTATTGTATATTTTAGAAAATAGAAAAAGAAAAAATTAAACTATACCCTAACATATAATTGACATAGGCTAAAATTGATAAAAAGGTGGGTATTAATAAAGTCTGGGAGGTGGGGAAAAGTCTGAAAAATAAATAATTGCTTCCCTCATATTAAGCACATGATAGTAAGGACAAAATGGATGCCAATATAGCATTCTAGATTATCATTATATCACCAATAAAGCAACTAAATAGAAGAATTCTTACAAACATAAATCCTAGAGTTTTAAACTCTTTTTATGGAAAATAACTCATGAAATCTTCAAAACAGCCAAAGGGGACTATTCAGATAACTGTAGTTGTGTACACTAATCTTAAAAACATTGTTGATTATTCAAATACTTACATTGTATGTTGTATATGATCCTTTGTAAGGAAGGACAAACTTCTGTTTTAATTTAAGATCCCCTTCTGTTGAAAAATTGGTGCCAGAAATAGGCGAGCTGAAATAGATGTATGCCAGTGACTCCATTTGAACAGAAGAGAATCTCTAAAACAGAGACAACATGCATGCATCAACAACTACAATCTTAATAACTCAAAATCTCAGGACCTAAAATTCTAGCTATTTTATAATCATTGGACAGTTGCATGCATGAGAACAATGATGCTTTCAGTGCCATTTCAACTTAACTATATCCCAACTTTTTCATATAACTGCATGTAACAAATTATTTATTTTCTATAAAGATATTTTCTATCAAAAGAGCCTCCCTCCCTAAAATAATAATGATGTTATAATAACACATTTATTTAAAGTTGGCTATAAAAATACTTAAAAAACTAATACAGGACAACTGATTTTCCTATAAATAGCACATGGATCCTGTTCAATCTATAATAGTGCTTCCAAAATGTCTGCCATTTTTGACATATTTTATCATGTTAGAAAGGGTGTTCCATAGCATGCTTCCTCTAAATTTCAATGAATTTAATCTGTACCCCACTATTTCTGAAACTTGGTAATTGGGCAATATCATTTATTCTAAGATTGTAATTTGTCTGCTTATATTTGAAGAGGTCCAACAAAAAGGAGGGATATTTTGAGGTTAACCACTTGTAGACCTCTATAAGCAACATTTGTAGATTTCTAAATAAGAGCTTTTTTTATGAATTTATGACACTTTATGATGAACTTTTAGGACATTTTAAGACACCATTCTGTCATTTTTAAGACATCATTCTGTCATTCTTAGGACATCATTCTGTCATTTTTAGGACACTTTGTGACACAGTTTATACTATTCATTTGTCATTTAAAATACTAACAAAAGTTATGAATATTTGAAGCTTAATGCTTTTGCTAAATACTGCATCCTGACTTGTGCCATCCCAGTGGAGTTTTTTAAAGCATGAGCATTTTAACTTTAGTGCTTAATTACCTTCAAAACTTTTAAGTGTCTTCAAATTGAATAAGTTTGTTTTGGAAAGAATAACGTTTACTTAAAAGTACATCCTTACGCACATTCAGAGTTCCTTTTTGACACAATTTTGCTCAATCTTCAAGTCAGTATAAAAATGACTATCAGATAAGTAGCGTTTTTATGGCTCTTTTTGCTTTAATAGCAATATTTGCAAAAAATTGCTGAGGTGGGACTTTTGACATTGTCAGTTTTCAGATTGTTTGGTTCATGGGGGAAAGGAAATCATCCATTAGGAATAGTCCCTTCTTGGTATTTTTTCAATATTTAGTGAGGAAAAATTCAAAGCGAAGCTAATGGACTGATTGTTGTTGACTTAGGACAGCTATAAAGAAAGTATGTTTTTTTGTGAATACAATCAAGCAAGGGTGGGCTGAAAGAATGTATTATTTTCACGAAAAAGATTCTCAAAAGCTATTCATGATGAAACCCAGACAAATGAATCATCAAAGGTTTGAATTGGGAGCATCCATTATTAGAAAACCATTGCAATCATTGTGGCGCTGCAGAGCCTTTTCACACAAAAAAAGCTGTTTTTGCCAATTGTAAGCTAAGTGCATATGACAGACGTTAGTAAGCATGTTTTCTGTTCAGGGCATGAGCAGACCTTTAAAACAAATGGTCAACCATTGCCATAAATCTACTTTTCTGGAAGCTATGTTAAAGTTTCTTTGTAATTGCTTTCTCAGCCCACTGTGCATAATTGTCCAACAGCACTCTCATGACTTGGCTATGGAGTCTATTAATTTTATTGTTTGATAATTTTCCACTAAACATCCAGATCAGTGGACAATAATTGAAATTGATGGTATAAAGGAATCATTTAGGATAACATTTTTCCTTTGGCTACAAGCAATTAAAATTTGATAGTACAAATGAATTGTATAGCTTAAAACTTTTCCCTTGACTACAAATTCATTTCTATATTACTGGGAGTATGTCATAAGCACTAAAACTGAAATGCCTGTTCCCTATAGCCTGCTAAGTGGCAAAGGAGTAATAAAAAGGCTACCATGATATGAATATCAACAAAAAATATGATACTTACATGAAGCTTATAATCAAAAACCAATAACAGCTGCACAGAATTAACTTTCTCAGAGCTCTCTAATGGCACTTGAATTTCAATATTAAGCCAATCATTCTTTCCATCCCGATTACTATCAACTTCATATGACTGGAAAAATAGATATGTAACAACAATTAGGGAGACCAAACACACATCTTTTTATAAGAAACAAACTCTCTGGCTTGAGCCTGGATGTTTCATAATATTTCAACAAATCCAGCTTTATATGCTTCATAAATTTAAAGATTTTGAATGATAATAACAACTCTGATTAGACAATTGTGATGCAAGAAAAAGGATGCCCAGGATTTGTGAGGCATGTAATGGATGTTCATTCTATTTTCTTGCTAGTTAAATCAGAAGTGTAAGTAGTAAAAACAGATTTTGCAAGTTATTATTTGAAACTGAGCCTGCCTATGCTTCTTAAACTTCTCTTACTTCCTGCCTAATTTCAGCCTCAAGTTTCTTATTGACATATTTCTTATAAAAAACATGTAATACTTTTCTAAGTAATACACTTTCCAATGTTAAATCTTTAGAGAAATCAAATAGGAATAATTTCTGTTATAAACACCTGTATAAAAGGTATCCTCAAGTTGGCAGCCACCAAATTGTTATAATTTTGGTATGTGCTGTATGTTACCAGGGTGTTCACATCTGAGCCTTGCAATATCAATATCACTTGGTGTTTGAAGTTAACATCAGGTTGTTCTCTGTATGTGCTCTCTTTCAACCAGAAACCTTGGTATATAAAACAAAAAAAGATGTTAAATACAAGAGGATTTGGACAAAAGAGTAACACAAAAGCTAGTATTAAAATCATGTTTATTTTTCAATGATAAAAGCAGCAGAATAGCAGTAGTTGAAATTTTTCAACACCATTTCATTAAGGGGAGGGGATAAATTAAATGATAAAAACTCTAATTTAGATTTATAAATTCAGTGCTGAAGATTGTGCATGAAAGTAGATAATGAGCCATAATACGCCATCCTTTTGTTGAAAATTTATAAGGTAAAAATGTGCAAAAAACATAGAAGGAGACTTCAAAAATGAGCATGACAGCAAATAGAGTCAATGTGGATATTTTCAGCTACATCCTATAATTGGCAATCCCATTAATTTGATAACTTGACAATTCTATTGATTTAGAAACAATCAGACATTTTGACACAAGCATCAATTGCTGTTACCAATTAAAATAATGTTATAGAGATATATCACAGTTTCAGCCAAATGGCATGAGAAAGAACATAGCAAGCACTAAGGAGAGCATACATGAGACATTACTATGTGGAAAGACGGTTAAAAACTTAAAATGAGGACAATACGAGTGGTGGAAAAGTGATTTAAAAAGATCCATAGAAAAAGAAGATTGCTGAAGATTCAGATGGGGAATATCTCCATTAATCAACAGACTTTCAAAGGTGCTGCAGCAGTGGCGGCTCATGCTAATGGGCATTATGGGCAATGCCCCCCCACCAAAAAATAATTGACAAGAACAAACTTTGCAATTAAGCTATAACAGTGAGAAGAATATAAAATGTAACATCCTAGCATGTTTCACCAGGCATTCAGAGGTGTGAGATTCAATTACTTCTCATTGTGTTGACTTGAGCCTCATATGTAAGCAACTAAAAAATGATGCCTTTTTCTGGGCAAGGTAGATTCTGCCTTTGGAATTGGCTACCTGACATGTGCAATAGCAGGGATCAAAAAGCCCAATGCCGAAAAAAGAAGTAGCCGATTGGCTGAAATTGATGAAATTTTGGCAAGAAACATTTTGCCCACTCCAGTACAACAACAACAATGACCACAACAGCTCTAATATGTAAACTAAATAAAAGGGATGTTCTCTTTGAGCATGCTAGCATGAAAGATCTCAATTAAACTAATCGTAATCTTCAGTAACACTCTCTGATCACTGAACTCACAAGTCAATACTGCAATCTGAGTTGTTGAAGGTAGTTAAAGTTCTTTACCTCTGTCATTAAAAGGAGTATTGGAGGAGAAGCATCTAGGCCCTAATAGCCTGGGTCTTGCAACAGGATCTTGTATTAAGACAGTTTCCATACGCAATCAATGGTAATTGACTACATCAAGTTCTATGGTGCTTTTTAGATGGTAGTACTCAACAATTCATGGCGATGTTTGTAAGTTAGGTGCATTGCTTGATTCTATAACTCAAATTTTAGTGTTCAGAAATATTTTGTCTGGAAGGTTTTTGAATGGTTTCAGTTTGTTTGCAGCATGCCACAAGATGATGCAAAATCTATATCCATCAAATTGGTTAGCCATTTGGATAGCATTCTTAATTTATGTTTGAAAATTTTGAGAGGAAATATCTGTGATATTGAAATTTTTGGTGTTGTATTATCACAATATCTCTCAGGTTGAATTCACTGGATATCTTAGTTCAACAATCTTTTGGGAGTGATTCTTTTCAAGTTTTTAGGTGTAGAAAATACTGTGAATAATTTCATTTCCTTGATGCTGTCTACATCCAAATTCCTCTATGGCATAAAGCAGTTCCATTACCTCCAACTTGTAAAATCTAGTCTAACTTGTAATTTCTCTGAGACTGGACTGTTTCTAAGTGTCATCATCACAATTCTATTTAAATCTTTTGAATGAAGAGGATTTTTTAGTCCTTTGATAGTAAAAAGTAACATTGGGAAGTCCAATGTCTGAAAACATATTGAATATTTTAGCCAAAATTGCTTTAGATCAGGCATCAACCAAAATGTAATTGATGCTTTTCACAACTTAGGAATATCAGAGCTAAGTCCATTATTTCTTGCATCAAACTGAAAGAAAATCAAAGCATTGGAGAAAACTTTGATACTTCCTATATCTGCTTGCATTAACAGTATTCTCTTGAAAGTATTATCATGAAAGATGCATAGGTTTTAATTTTTTTATTTATGACAACCCTCAGAATGAATGCTTAAGGAGACAAGATGATTGCAAAATGCCTCCTTCCCCTACCATTTTTATCCTCTATAGGTCAGAAAAATTCATAGCAGTATTTAGGGTGTGGCTCATGAAAATATTTGGATCATGCCCAGCTTTTGGACACTTCCCCCACCCCTCAAGAAAAAATGTCACCAGCCACTACTGCTAAAAAGAGTGAAAAATTTCTTGAGAAACACAATGTCTGAGGATAGACTCAGTGCTTTGGCGCTCAATGGACTTCAATCAAAATGTGATTGATCTGTTTGCCCAGCTCAAACTAGAAGAGCTAAATTTATTTTTAAGTACCTCAAGAGACTATGGATGTTTTAAAATTGCAAACCAACATATTATATTTGATAGTTTCTACATAACCTAAATTCTCTTTGGATTTTTGGCACAAAAGTATATCATTCTAGACAATTTATATTATTTAGTGCTCATAGAATTAATACTTTCAATTACAAAATAGCTTTGCAAAAAATTATCTGCCTGAATTGATTATATCCCTAAACAGTAGAAGCGAAAATAATAGCTTTTGGTGGTTGTTATTCTTGAAGCAGATTTAAGCAATAAAGTCTTTTATCATTTTTCTGATTACATTCATTCTTATGGTCATGAGAAACATGTCCATAAGAAACATGAGGCTGACAGTAGGCAAAAGTTAAGAAACAGGTAGGCTGAGTTTCAAACAATAACTTTAAAGAGTTGTTTTTGTTAGTAAATGTTTTATGAAACTAGAAAGAAAATGGAATTAGCATCCATTATATGCCTCAAAAAACTTGAACATCCTTTTTCTTGAATCATAACTGCCTAAACTGGGTTATTTTTATCACCAGAAGTCTTTATATTTAAGAAACATTTCAGGCTGTATTCGAAAAACTATCAAAAAACTTCCAGGCTGAAGCCAGATAATTTATTTCTTATTTGAAAAGAAAACGTTTATGTTACTATCTGGAGGTAAACCTATCCAATGTCATTTTTTGGGTGTGGCTCCCTAAAATATGTTCCACCACACCCAGTTTTTCAAAGACTTGCCCCCCCCCAGCGAAAAATACCACGAGCTGCTACTGTGCTGTGGGAATGGGAAGCGATTGACTGTATAGTATATTTATAAGAATAATAAATTTATGCTAATAAACTCCAAGGTGCCTACCTTGGCTTAAGTATGCGATTAAAATTGGAAGAATGTATGTCAAAGCAAGTGATACTATGTTGAAAATTGTTGCAGCTGAACAAATGTGGGCCTTGTATCTTTGCAGAATCGGTTGTGAGTGAATTTCATACATCATTCTCCACAAATGGATCCTAAAAAAGGCAAATAATATTAATCATACATTCAACTTCTCATAATTTTTTAACTTATTCCAATCTTCACAACTGAAGTATTGCTAAGAGCGCATTGATCGTCTGGAAAATGTCAACTAAACCACACTCGACATGTTGTCAACATTGATGAAAATAAACCAACTAAAATAGGGTTTTTGATATAAATCTCAACTTACCGTGCATAATACTATTTTCACAGCAAATAAGTTCACCTACTTTGGCCGGACAAAACGCATAGCAACAATGTACTCCTTTCCCGCTCTCACCAATTGCAAATGTCAAACATGGCTGCAACCATAGAAATTAACAATATTACTCAACAGCAACAACATCTTTTGCAATTGCGCCCACCAAAGCGCCCACTCTTACTCTTCTTCTATCTCACAACGTCAGTACAGTTAGCAGACTGCAACAAAATCGCGCGGCCTTTAATCATCAAAATGTATTTTGTTTCCCAGTCATAATCGTAGGAGGCGGGAGGGGGCAGGGGACTGCAGCCCCCCAAGTTGGGCAGAAATCCGTTTCACTCGGGCACATTTTCTGAAAGAGCAGTAGGAAATTCGGGAAGAAAGCTTATAGAAAGCTCTCAGCCCCCCTAAATTTGACGTCCTCCTACGCCCATGTTCCCAGTTATGCTGCAATAATTTTTGACATTCTTCCTTCCTAGTTACACTTCTCTAAATGTAGACTGAATGGTCTTTTAGAGATAAACTAGGTTGTCCCATGCCATCTATGAAAAACTGGGCGCAGTCATACAATTCTCGCCCATTTATGATTCCAAAATTAAAATGCTGAAGGAAAAAGAATCTGAGAGCAAAACATTTTTTGCATTATTATTTAAACGGGCCGATCAGGCATTTTGAAAATTGCAGTCACAATATGAAAATGTGCAGCTAGATAATATATACTTCTGTGTCCGTAACTTTTGCATGGCAGTAGGATCTTTTGTTCTCGTTTAACCAGGTAAAATGAAAATGGTATTTGGCATCAGCTAGCTCGTTGACTTCAGTTCTCAGCCAAAGAGATTTTATGGGAGTAATGCATCGTTTACAGCTCAACAATATTCATATTTTGTACTGCACTGAAAATCATTTAATAGCTATAGATTTAGTAGTAACGAACAGGTGTTTGCAAGAGATGGTCTTTTCTTAAGCTCATTTAAATAAACATAACATAGGTGAATTAATGTAATACATAATTAATGGTCAGAAATAGTTTAAAACTCATGTGCTGAGATAACAGCTAATTCAAGCAGCTTCTGGTAATCTTAAGCATCTTTAATAGAGTTATATTTGAGGCTGGAAAATAAATATTAAATTATTAACGTAGCATTTGTCCATATTTCATGTCGCCCATTGTCCAAAGAAGCTTGATGCCAATGCGTAATAAGAAGTCATTGTTAATGTCATGGCAAACGCAGAATGGAAGCTCATCTCGGGAAAAAATCCACGTTCAAACCTCAGAATATAAATTGCATCAATTGAAAATAAGCAGCCATTATCCTGAAATAATTAGTGACACAGAAATATGACGCAGAAAGGAACCAGTTCAAATTTGCTTCAGAGTCAGAAGAATAGTATATTATATTGTATACCTAACTCAACGAAAACATCCTGTACACTCTCTAAAAAGCAACAATCCATATGATTTTAGACAAGTAGCTGGAAAACATACAGATTTAGCCATTCAATGATAATAACTCTCTAAATATGAGGCGTACGACAAGCACAGATGATCTGGCACTCTTACATTTTAAATTTCCTTGGGCAGGAGTACTTGTAAATTTGATTGCAATTTCGACTATAAGCAAGGCAACCCTCTTCCTTCTATACTTTGAATGGCTTTTTATTTATTGAACCTATTGGATGTTTTGATGTCAAGTCATCATTGCAGTTAAATGCACGTAGAGCGGATAAATTTGTATCTTTTTTCAATTTCTTAGTCAGTTGCTAAGCAATTATGGGTCATAAATGTTGGCACGAGGGTTTATAATAATTAACCATTGGTTGACTGTAAGGATAGAAATGGAACAGAAATGATACAGCTAAAGCACTTGAAAAGAAAAATGACGGTTAAATTTTAATTTGAATCCCTCCAATTCTTCATTATATTAGAGCTTTATACATAAATAGTAAGATTTGTATAGGCAAATAAGATATGTTCATAAAATTCACTAATATTTCAATTTACACCTGAATAAGCATCCACCAATGCCAGAGATGAATAGTACATTCCAACACCAGCAGAAACACTTCCAAACGTAATTATAGCCGTATCTAGGAAAAATTCATACTTTTTCATCTCGTTCTGCTGCAACTTCATGTGAAACAGACAAGGAAAAATAAAAGATAAACACATTCCCGTAAAACTTCCAACTAGTGCCATGTACAAGCCAAAATGAGGAATTGCAATAGCGACAGCAAGGGCCATTGTTATTAGTGAAAGCCTCACAAATGCACGCTTTAAGTGACTTGGCTTTTCAGTAGCTTCTTCTGCTTCGCGTTCCATTAAATTCTTACTTTCAGCAATATCATCATCATCTTCATCATCGTCATCATCAATATCGTCCTCATCATTATGACGCATTTCCTTCATTCGCTTAATCTGACGAAGAAGCCAATCTCTTGATCTTCTCAATGTGATTTTGTCGATGATGACGAAGACTGTATAGGCAGGAAATGTAAACGAGGCAAGCGCCAGAATAAGAACGCCCATATTGACAGTGGTTTTGAAAATACCATGAGGCAAATTGTTTGTTATGACTTGCTGAGTCTCTCCTTTAAACGTAAGATACCCAATCAAACCAAAGGCAATTTTAACAAGGGTTATAGAAAAGTATGTCGCGTTCATGATGGTGCTGTACTTACGAGGATGGCGCATGCTCCCGTGGATCGAAGGCATGTATGGTTGTGATGAATAGCTCACAACAACAATGCCCATACCGATGAAGAATTTCCCCATTTCGAACGGTGGAGTTTCTGTAACAGTCCACCTACTTGCATGGTAGAAACTGTATGCTGCCACTACAATGTAAACAATCTGGCCCACAAGCACGGTAATCAGACTTACCCAGGCAACTTGACTCAGATTCATCATAAACGCATTTGGAATAACGAGCACAAATGCAAGCATTGACCAGTGCGTTTTGTCAAATCCTGAATCAGGAAAGCTGTTGTGAAGAATAGAACCACACAGAATCAAAAGCAACGTGCAATAAGACAGCTGTTCAACTATCATTGCAACATAGACCATCCATTTGCCAAAATCACCAGCAAATGCCTCACCAATTTCTTCATAGCTTTCTCTCATTCGCACAAGTACTCCTGTATCTGGATCTTTCTCATAAAGACATTTTATCAGCTTTTTGCTTGTGTAGTTTGATGTCGCTGCAACCAGGGCAGTGGCAAATAAGCTCAGGTATCCTCCACAGAGGACAACAAACGGCATTGTCAAGATAACCACTCCTTGGTTCGCATTAAAAATGTTCCAAAACGTACTCAAGTTAGAAACTTTGGTTACGTCATCTGATTCATCTTTGCTTTCTTTTTTAAACAAAGCTTCTTCTTCATCAGAAGAATCTTCTTTGTCTCTTAGAATATTGACAACATCAGTGAAGCCATTACGGAAATTTTCAAATACGGTTGCAGAGTACCACATAATGCCTATTTATTGATGTTAAAATGGCATGAAAAGCTTTATTAAAATCGAGTCTTCTTTTAAATCAATAGACGTTTATTAAATTCGCCTTTGGTGTTTCTGATAGAGCACAGTTGCTTAAAATGCTCGAGAAGTAAGGTAGTGTATACTTGCAGTACGAGGCAGTAACTGCGCAATTACGAAGCAACCGCTGTGCAATGTCATCAACAGTGAATCAATGTATGAATGAATGAATGTTGTGGTCTCGTTTCAATGCAGCATTTCTGTGAAGCAACACGTCATTTCCATACCACGACGTTGTTTTCCTTTTCAAAGCCACCAAATGCTCACGCCTGGATAGAGAGTTTGTTTATTAATAAAGTGCTATTTTTATGTTTTTAAAACCTTCATGGATTAGGACTTCCACGCCTAGCAATGTTGGAGATACCATACAAGCACATTTGTCTCAGAAATTCATCATCAAATCTTGTCTATCGTTATTTTTAGAAAGGGGATATGGGATGCATGAAAAACTAGATTTGTCTTGAAAGAGTAAGGCTTACTTTTGAGAAACGAAGTTCTACAATAATTCTTTTTAAACTTGATATCATATTTCATAATATAATAAAAGTTACAATGATACACCTCGCTAATTAAAGGTAGTGTATTATTGGCTTGTCTGTCTAAACAACAAATAATTAAAATAAGCATTAAGTGAAATGAAAAATCTCTAACAATGATGATGATAGTAATAGCGATTCAAATTTACAGACGAAAGATTTTCCAGTAGGGACAAAACTCAGATGCTTCCATTGGGTTGGGGGTGGTGATCCATAGCTACCCGACAAAAAGCGTGGCTTGTCAATGCCAAGAAAGGGCATATTATGCCTGAAAGTCATTGTATCCATTGCATATGACTTTAAAATAACAATTAGGCACCGGGGGAGAGGCATCTACTCGGCCAGGCCTTAACACTTCATAATGATAAATCTTTTGATGCAGAGTGCCTTTCTATAAACTAAATTATTCGGCTGGACACATGCATAGATACAGTCAACGATGATAAAAAAGTAACGATCTCGATTAACTTTAGCAATATGCTACTTGTGGTCTACTGCAATTCCTGAATGATTTTTCGCCTTCAGGTTATCTTCAAATTTACATTTTCAAACTAAAGAAATAGGATTAACATAGGCTCTGAAAAATATCAGCTTCCTTTTCATATATTCATTTTGGAGCACACCAGATTCCTTGCCCTTCCATGAAGCTAAATGAGGATATCATTACATCGGCGGTTCCTGAATTCTCCAGGAATAACCCCTTGAAAGATGTGCAAAGGATTGGGTTTACTCTAGTTTAGCACTTTGATTGTTACCATCTTAACCAGCTTTTGCATTATAATTCATAAACATGGAAAATTTGCAGGTATCAATTGAGCTTAAGTGCTATTATAACAACTTGAACATTGAGTATTAGACACATCGTAATGGGAAAGCGAGAGAAATGATATTTAATGTTACACGATAGCAAATAACTTTTGTCAAGGCAAGAAGCTATGGAAACTGGCTCTACAACCTCTCCACAATGAACGGAATAATGGTAAAAAACATTTCGAGCAAAAATTATCGCATCTTTCTTTAAGTGACTTTTAGTTCAACAAGGCAATGGGCAGCTCTCTTTTCTTTCTGCATTTATCCTAATTCATTTTATTACTCAATGATCAAAATATAGTTTCGTAAAATTCGATAACTGTGTTTTTTCCTTCTAGCTCCCACGATCCACCCTATTCTATTGAAATCAGTCGCCTTTTGCACAATGATGTACCAAGACAATTTCTGTTGGGTGGGGGAGAGGGCGCTTTGACCAATGGACCAACTATTGTTACTACGGAAAAAAGTCAGAAAATACTGTTGCAAACTCTTTTGCAGCATGAGTGCCTTTAGACCAGCTTTCTTGCAAATTTGAAAATATTGGGAGGGGGTGCGACACCCCCATGCCCCCAATCGGCACATCCCTGTTCTTGCATCCAATCAACAATGATTTTGTTTAGTGGTTTCATCAGCATTCCTCTACATGTAGGTTTGCTCTGTCTTTCTCAGCTCCTACGTAGTCCACAAAGTAATGCATTCGCAAGTTCTACACAACCAATTCGGCTTGGCGGACCATACTAGAGTAACTGCTACTTCTTGCATGATTCATTGCGCTCAATTCCACTTACTCTCATTAACTCTATTTAATATAAATTCTCTCAATGCTACTAATTTTTATTACTATGTAATATTTCTTAGCTATTATTATATATATATATATATATATATATATATATATATATATATATATATATTTATGTATGTATATAGCAAAGAACTACACATATTTTATGTTGTGGTTATCTCTTTGTAAATACGTATTGAACAGTGCTTTGTGATGACAATGCGTGAGGCGACAAGGCGTGACAAATCGCAAGGCGCGTGGTAGTTGTTTTGGAGAGAGGTTGTTTTGCGTTAGAAAGAAAAGAGGGGATTACGACGTTGAAGGACAGAGGACACAATATTTTTTCGTTGACCTATGTACCTGAATGTTTTGAATTATTTGAGTTCATATCAGATGCATCGAGTTTATCTGCGAAAGTCCTTTGATAAAGTCAAGTACCACTTCATTTTATTTCAGAGCGAAGCTTTTTTGGCCCAGTTCTGAAATTTTCCTATCATTTTCACGATTCCAGTATTAAAATTTTTTGAGTTCCGATGTTTTGCATAACTATACAATAGAGGAAAGTGAAAGGCTCCATGTACGCCTAAAATGATGATAAATCTTAGTAAACAGGAGAAGTTAAACTGTAAGAAGAAAGCCAATGTAACCTCCATAGCATGCTGTACATAGATAAATCACATTTTAAACACTTATGCACTTATAAACTTTCTTAGGTCTCAAAAATCACCAATTTCCCATAAATATAAAAAAACGTGTATACGTCTTAAGTATGCAGCAATTTTCAGTATATCACCATTGAGAGAATAGAGATTGCACAGAGGGTAAGAAAGTATGTGGAGTTTAGTACAACAAATCATGCAATAAGTAACATCATCTCCAACATGGTCCACCAAACCGAATGGGTTGCGTTGATAGTTATCAGATAGCTTTGATCTCAAATGGCCGCTTCAGTTGTCTTGGGCCGATCGAGATGACTATATAGAAAAGCTGCTTCGATCCCAAGTGGGACGATGATGAACACCCATACAACTGGCACGATCACGAACACCCTGCACTATCCACACGTTGGAGGTGATTGAAACAAACATGGAACCCCTCTCAGGCAATTGGAACGAATGTGGCAATTCGAGTAGCCTTAAAATGCATTGTGAGAATAATAAAGAAAAGACTGGAGAATTTTTTTTAAATTAAGTAATGTCGGGGAAAGGCCGTAGGGCCTATAACAAAGCCCCGACAAAGGAAAAGCTGAGAAAATGAGGGAAAGTTTAAGTAGAAAGGGAGACAAGATCAAGTTTGTTGATCTTAGATTTAAAAGATAACAAACTGTATGATTCAGGGAAAGTAGTGGGTGGCAATGACTTCCACAGTTGAGAAGAATGCGAGTAGCAACTATACGCAAGGTGGATCGAAAATTGCTCGAGCAATTGGAACAACTGTAGTGACTATATTGAAAAGATATACAATCACTACAGTTCCCAATGACTCCTTAAAGACCCCCAAAGACGCTGGAAGAATACCAGTGATCACATAGAACCTGGGCTCGATAGCAGTAAAATTTTAAGGGTTACTTTATAACTTCGTAGCGCATACGAACGAAATTAGCTACGACAAATTATAGCAGAGTTCAGAGGAACATGCTTGCGACAGTGCAAAACATTTGCAATGTCTTAGAAGGCAATAACATGTTAATGATCTCTTTATCATTTAAAAATGAATGTACTAAATGAAAAAAGCTGAGTTAAGTAGAGTTATAGTGGGCTGGCACAATCATGAGAAAGACCTGAGCCAAGCTTAGTTAGAGTGGGCTGCGCAGTCATGACCACTTTAGTTATTCACGTGCAGTAAAATTGTCAGTTTCGTAAATTGGAGGGCAAAAAGTGAACCTTTCATAGTTTTCTATTGAGATGCTTAAGTTTTTCTTTACCCAAATTTTCATATACACTCCTGCTTCACTATAGATGACATATACCCTTCCTCTTCCTTCCCAGATTGCTACAACTTCTCATCATTCAAATATAATATCAATAAGCTTGACATAATCTCCCTCGCTATATAGCCCCTTTCTTTTTCTTTTAGCTGGGGGTATGCTATAGATGACAAAGCCTTTCCCCAGCACTGCAGACCAATAAACGCAGTGCATAGCTAACGCAATGATAAACATGACTTTTTCCCACCCAAGCACAAAAAGGTGATCTTTTCAGTTTCATCAACTGAAAATCAAATCCTTAATAAGCCTATTTTCCAAAGACTCCCAATGCTACCTGGACATTGAAGACTGCATGTTATAGCCTTAATAAAGCTATTCAAAGCGCAATCACAGTTCTGTCCTTTAATTCTTCATCCAAGGATTTGGTCATCTCAGTGTGTAATTAGCTCTTATCAAGTCGAATGAGTAGATTATTTCTGTAAAAAATCCATTCAAGCACCTGTGAAACTGAAATGAATTATTCTTCCTCGCAGCAGGCGCACTTCAAAGTTTGAAGAACCATCCATCAAGTTTCACGTGGAAATGAAAATGCTTTTTCACAATAGTATTCAGCTATTAGCTTTCTGTGCAGATATTTGATCTCGATTTTGCGGCATTTTGATCGATCGCCAGGCATTTCCACTTTAGAAACATGAATGAAATAAATGTGCTTGCACCTTCTGCTTGTGTCCAAAATGGTAGTCATAATATAATTAAAATATCAAAAGTGGTACCAGAAATAGTATACAGTAACGTAACAGAGAAGCTCGGGGCCCGTAGCAACTCGATACGATCGGGGTCCCGTCTTAAGTTTTGATTCCAAACAATACAGAATAACTTGCCTCTTGAAAACCTCTGGGGGCCCTTTCAACTCTTCAAAAGCTTGGGGGCTCTTAGGAGTTGTCCCAACCCTAATCTTTGTCGGGTACGCCACTGATATTATAATATACTTATAAGGGAAAATAAAGCTGAAATATTTGTGAATAAAATTGAATTGAGTGCATGAGCTTTCGCAGCAGCATTTTTAATAATCTGTAAAATGTGAAGTACGTTTTTTGACGCTCAACTTATGGCACCTTTTCAAACGAACCGCTCATGGTTCTTAAAGAGACCTACATTTGTCGATAAATCTTGCCTAATTAAAACACCTGATGAAATAATTAGCAGATAAGAGGCTAATGATAAGACTCTTTATTTCTCCTTCGGATTGAATTTAATGGATGCCGGCTGCCCAGAGAACTGCTAGGAATCCGTTTAGTAAACAAGCAAAAATGTAAAAATGATGTTTTTAAGTTTAAATATCTTCAATCGCGCATCTATTTCTTAAAAATGGCTTCAAGAGAAGTCAGAAAAATGACTATAATTGCCTATAAAGTTAAGAGAATTCTCAAAGGGCGAAACGCCTTGTATGAGTTTGGAAAATTACAAACCAATAATAATTTTAAAGCCTCTTTTCGATGGACTTTAACGGCATTTAATAGAAAATACGCAGTAATCTTACAGATAGACATGAGATTACTAAATTAATGTTAAGAATTAAATGGAATAATAATAGAATTGAAAAATTAACTAGCTATTTAAAGTCCTTGAAGCTTGCAGATAAACAGTCTAGTAATATTATAAGCATCATCGGTTAAACAAAGTTGAAAATAAGGTAAGATGGAAGTACTTTTGATTCATGGAAGTAATTCAAATCAAACTAGTTTGACTTTGGATTAATTTGGCAACATGATTGGTGAGAAGTTGATAACATCAATCCAAAGTTGAAATGCAAAGTGACATCATACATTCTCGCATTAATTAATGAAAAGGTTCTTCTCCTACCACTTCTACTAGTGTGTTTATAAAATTGTATACATTTCATATTCAAACTTTGTTTGCTATGACAGGCAAACGTTCATAGATAATCCTAAACTCTTGCTAAAATTGAAAGCTATGAATCCTTGAGCATTGATAGAAATTTCTAAACTCAGCTTACCAACAGCAAGAGCATTTACGGTCTTCTCTTTCGGCTCAGCAAAGCTGAAATCTGAAATTCAACTGCGAAATATGCTCTCGTTCATAAATCTCATGTGTCACGTGATAAAGTTATTATCAGGTGTCCTTGTATATAAATCACGTGACACAAAGTTGTTAACCGGACGGTCTGATGGGAAAGGAAAACATACAAAGATAAGCCAGAGAAGCGAAAGAAGAATACTAAAAAAATCAAGATGTAACATCATATTTGTACGCATACAACACTATATATAAGCACATCATATATAAACAGGTAGATATTTGTAAAATGAAACTGTTGAGCAACTAAACTTAAATCATTTAAGTAGTTACATTTCAAGCTGTGTTTAGGTACCAAAAGGCACATTTCACTATTAAAAGTATAACGCCGAAAACTAAGCCTTTTTGGCCTTTTAGTAAGCAATCCTTTTGAAACAACGTAGGTAGTAAAAGTAAGATCCTAATAACTTATGGATCACAGAATGAAAGGTTCCTAATGTTTCATTTGAATCAGCTATTTAATCATCCGGTCAGCTCTTCCATCACCCGGTCATCTTCTATCATCCGGTTCAGATTCAGCTAAATAATGCAAGTGTAAACAGTTTTACACTGTGATTGGCTACGGATTTACCTATAACAATATAAACAACTACTTGTTCTCCATCAACTAAAACACTTCTCAATTCAGCTGCAAAGAACCTCCTTATTTTGGAAATACGCATATCACACACAGCCTTCTTTCAAATGGCAAGCAGGCCAATTATCACGTGATCATAGTCTAGCGCACTTTTGAAGAAGTCCTTGCAATATAGCTCACAGCAATAAGCCACTATTCTGTTGGTGTGAATAAAAACTACAAAATGGTAAGAGGCCTAGATGACTTCTGGCATGCTATGTCGTAGAGAATTTGCATAACTCAACACGCCATAAATTAAAACCTTTGTATGCAAAACATAATGAAACCATAGGGTTGAGAACATCTGCCAATGTGAATGAAAATACGATTAATAATAAATGGTTAGTGATATTCAAGGAAATTCGTCTGCTTGAATTCCACTCTATGCCTTTTCAGTGCCGTTAGGTTCATGATTAACAACAATGCCCTTTTTATACGAATCACATTGCGCACATCCATTACAAGATTACAAGTTCATCATTGAAGATTATGAATTTCATTATTGAGTATAAAGTACTATTGCTGAAACCTGTGATGAGTTTGTTTTGAATGCTAAGGAACTAGAATGGTAATAGGGAGAACTCAGACTTTATCAGAATCGCTAAGAATGTTTAGTAATGCCAAAGAAGCATAGCTTCATGATTTTAGGGAAAAGTCTCCATATACGGTATAATGAGCTATTTATGGAATCATTAGTCTTGAAATAAAAGTGGAAAAGAAACATTAAATACCAGATGAGACACATCATACTACAAAGATGATGAAAGGGAAATTCTTATCCTTCTACATTATTAATCTTTGGTCCGTTTTAAATTCAGTGCAAAAATGTGGCATTTAAATAAAAAGAATTGCTTTCTGAAATAGTAAATACTAGACAAACAACTTCTGGTTGTTATCAATTATTCAACTACCTTTCCAGTTCCACATAACAGCAACAATTTCTACAGTTCCACTTACAAACAAATGATTTCATGTACCGTAAATCCATGAATTAGCCCCCCATGGGGGCTTATTTCCTTTTGGATTTTTGCATGTGGGTTTATTCGTTGGGTGGGGCTTAGAAATTGTTCTAGTTGTTGGTCATATTCCAGCTGAAATCTTTCTACTAAAACGCTATTTTGTCAATCATACACATACAAGCAATAGGATCTTTTTTAAAAGACAGGCAAACCTTCGTTAATGAATGACTGCCTTTTCTTTCCTAGCTCTAGAAAGCACTAGCAGACTCCCAAATAGGTACAGTCACATGATTGGGTGGGGCTTATTCTAGGGTGGGTGAATTCGAAAAATTACCCTACATAAAGAAATTGATAGACAAGTATCGAAGAGCTTCTAAAGCTGTGGTTTCCAAACTGGGGTCCATGTTCCCAACAGACCAAAAAGGGTTTTACAGGGGCAGTAGCATGGTCGCATAGATTTTCTTGGGGGGGGGGCAAGTGAAATTTGGCGCCCTTTGTAACAAACATCTTACAGTTTGCACTTTGAGCTAATAAAACTGAAAAGCTTTATATATTCTGAAATCACAGGAACCTTTCTATTCTTACTTATTGTCAGAAAGAGTTGCAAATTTTCCTTAGAACTTCCTCAAAATTCTCGCAGAAACTGACCCTACAAAATATAACTGGGGATAAGTATGGTAGCCAATGATGACATGGGAAAATCGTACAACAATCCCTAAATGTAAGCATGCTAGGGGGTCTGGGGGCATGCTCCCCAAGGAAACTTTTGTACTTTAGATCCTCTGCAATTGACGGAAAGGAATAAATTTATATTTATTCCCAGCAGGTTTTCTGAATTTTTGCATTACAACTCTTCATAAAAAAGTAGACAGTATTTTCATCAGTGAAGTTATTTTTGTTGAGTAGAAGTACTAAAAAGTATTCAATTCCTTCTTTATTGTTTCAGTCTTTTCTTATCCTGCTTCCATCTCTGCTACCTGGGCCAAATAGTCTGAGCAAAGAATTCAAAAAATGCACAAATAGACAATTTATAATAACTCATGTAACACAAGCTTGTTTTCTCTAATAAATTTTAAGCTTACAACAGTTCAGAGTAAGACTGTCACATTGTCAATCTTGTGCTGCATATAATGATAGTAAATGGATGAAAAATATTTTCTAGTACATATAAACAAGGGACACAAAGACCTTAACTTTGCAATCAAATCTTCATTTTGCTGTTTTGGCACTCCATGAAAGTCATACTCAGCTCATGATACCTTTAAGAATGTTGCTACTGGGTCATTGATCATTCCATAGCTAAATGTACTAAAAATGGGGTTCTGGGGGGTTGCTTCCAGATAAATTTGTATATATTTATTCCCTTATGGGCCCTGATTTAAAAAATTATGTTGAAAGGGATTGCCAAATAGAATAATTTGAAAAGTATGGGAAACATTGTTCTATAAACTAAAATTTACAGAATAGAAAGAGATAGAATACAGTTCACTTCATTACCAGCAGCACAGTCACAGATGCTAAGAAGGGGGCAGATTGCCTGGGGTACCAAACCAGAGAGAGACCCCCAAAAGCTATATAACTGAATGTGAACTATGTTTCAAGAATCATAATGTTATTACATGTAAACTCTTAGCTAAATAGCATATTTTAGAAGGGATGAAGAGGGTTCATTAATGAGTGGCCCACAATTTACTAATTCCTTAGGTCGTAACATTATTATGATACTGTTCAGAATCCTGTTTATCTCCTTTGCCCTAGGCCAAACAGGAATAATACATAAAGGAAAAGAAAAAAGTGAAAAACTTGTGCAATGAATTAAAATGAGTTCACTGGTCCTCCAGTATTTTTCCACCATCTACTAGAAATGTGTCCATCTGGGATAGGAAAACTGTTGTTCTTTACACATTTGTCCAGAAACAGCTTCAGTCTTACAATTGTTCCTTTATTCTCTGGTTTTGTGATGTCATCAAGTTGTGGAACAATTTTTTCATAAAGAACTTGCAAAAGTTTTTTAAACTGCTTACCATAATTCTTTGATAAGACATGACCAGCTACTTCCAAGAAATCATACAAAATAGTGGCAGTGACAGTCTCTCTTGGTTCAAGATTACTAACTCTTGAGAGCCATGTCCATGCATTGTGTGGGCCAAATGGATGAGGTATAGAAGATAATGATGGAGGCATAGCTGATTGTACAATAGCTGCATATAATCTAACAATTCCAGATAATTTCTTTTGGTATTTTTCTTCTGATTCCACATTTTCACCATCAACTTCATATCCCAGGCACTTAAGATACTCTTTTGTGGATTGGCCATCTTTTCTTGGTATGTAATAAGGTACTAAATAAGGGCATGCCAAGTAAAAATGAAAAAGAATTAACCTACCAACATCAGGAAATTGTGCCCATATGCCAAGAGCTACAGCAGCAAAAGAAAAAGCTGAGTTAAAGCTTGATGAAATCTGCTTCGCACCTTGAAGAACAAGTTTCTTTGCAACAGTATCTTTGCAATATGCCTGTAAAAATTATTTTCAATTATCTGGGAGCAAAGTAAATAAGAAAAAGAAATATATATATATATATATATTATATATA
>WIPJ01000813.1:774104-809191 GCA_018155075.1 Cassiopea andromeda | reverse complement strand
ATATATATATATATATATATATAATATGAGTACAACAGAATAATCTGAGTACAACAGAAAGTAGAATCAGGATTCTTTGAAATCTCTAATATTTTAAGCAAAATGAGAGTTTGGCTTAATTATAAATCTTCTTTGCTTGATCATAAATCCAATGTGCTAACAAACACTGAGCAATACTAAATTACTTACATGTGCATCTGGATCACCAGCAGTGCTGATCTTTTTATCTCCCAGCTCTATTACATCACCATTTAATAGTTTGGTTAGCCTTTCAATTTTGTCTAGAAGATGTTTAGGAGAATAATCAGATATAGCATTTATTGCTGTATTAATGACTTTCATCAAATCAAATCTCAATGACTTCTTATCATTCGATTTTTTGAACTGAGCTATTGATGCTGCTAGTTCCTCATGACTTTTCAGGGCTTCTTGGTAATGTTCAAATGCCAATGGAGCTACAAATAGCTTCATTGAGCTTGCTTCTGATGAACTGCTCACCACAGATGCTCCTTGTTTTAAAGCAGCAGCCTTGGTTTCCTGTTCCTTTCTTTTTTCTTCAATGAGTTTTCTTTCCTCCAACACCCTAACCTCCTCAGCCTTTCTTTCAAGCTCCTTCTTCTCCTCCTCTTCTCTTGCTTTGGCTTCAGCTCTGCCAACTTCTTCCATGACTTTTTCTTTCATCATTTTCAAAGTTTGTAACTTTCTCTCCACAAATTCTAGTGTTTCTGCTAATTTTTCCTGCTCACTAATGGCCTTTGATCCAGCTATTGCTACTTCTTCAAATATGCCTTTCACCATTAAGTCAAATGACTTTATGTCATTTAATAAATGTGCATTTGTTTTATGAAGTTGAATCTGCTCAATAATCTCAAAAGTGAGCTCTCTTACCCCAATGATTGCACTCTCTATACTCTCACATAAAGCTATCATCTTCAAACGGGCCTCTTCCATTCTCTGTTTTTCTAATTCTATTTCTTCTTGCTTTTTAGCAATCACTTGCATTGTCTTTGAAACATTCATTTGATGTTTCTTTCTGCGTAAACTCAGCTTTATTAAATCTTCTTCACTTCTAGACTGGGCTTCCATCATAGATTCTTCTAGGTCACTTATATCTGACATATGTTTTGCATACATGACTTCATCAATGTATTTATTCTCAAGCTTTGTGTCATCACTAATTTGCTCCAATCCAAACAGGAAATTTTGCTTCATTTGCTTTGCTTCCATTTTTGCTTTCTCTTCAAGCACTATCCTGTAGTCTTTTACCAAATCCAGCAAATCACCTTTAGAGATACACAGCCCAGTATATGATACTCTTTGGTGAACTTTTTCTTCTACTTTTGATGGCTTTTTATCAGTATGTCTACTATCAAAAGGTCTTGACATGTTTCTCTTCACATCCTGCTTTTCATGAAACTTTACTATTCTCCTAGAATCAGAATCGCTGTTTTTCACGACACTCCTTGTCATATTATCTAGATTAGCAATATTTTCAAGGCTCCTTCGGTCAGGAGAGGAACTCAAACAAATAACTAATCTGTCACCATCAAATTTCACAGATCTACCATGCTCATTGGAAACCGAGACACCTCCTTGCAGATAAGAGCCATAAGTCAATTTTCCTTTTCTGGTACTTTTCAAGCACTCCACCACATCCTCTTTCCCTGGTGACTGCTTTTCAACGTATCCTAAAGTCCCTTGGCCAATCTTTGCCGCCATGATTTACTTTCAAGTCAAATGTGGAAAGGAGGCAACGTGTGGACGAGGACATCGTGGTCAGTAAACAAACGAGTGCAACTTAGGATCATTCGAGTAGTATGTACGCACCAAAATGACAAAAGTTTGACTCCCATCCCCATCTTGCGCACATGTACGCGTGCTACGGCCCCCATTGCGTACATATTATTACCCACCCAACTCCCTTCCAACTTCTAACGGGAATATCCAATCAATAATTCCATAGAGAAAAAAAACTGTAGAAGATTTGAGATAGGAGAATAATCATAGCAAATATTTTATAGAACAGTAATGAAAGTCGTTTCCAAAGACAGTAAAGTATTATGCTGAGACAACAAAGTACCTTGCATATAAAAATATTACAAAATGCGTGCAAAAGACTTTTTTGCAGATATACTTAGATGTGTCACCGCACCTCTCCCCTTATACGCATGGTGTACGCTTTTGCTTAACTCCTTCCCCTTCGTGGGTACGTACCAAATTACCCACTTAGTGGAGTGTGTTCCTCGTAAACGGGATTCAATTCTCTTGCATAAGAACATAAATTTGCAGTCTACGGTTATTATATCTCTTTCCTACTCTACTTCCTCATGACTATAATCGTCCTTTACACAATGTTCCAAAGGTAATGGACGAAACATTCGTTTTAGTAAAACAAATTTGCAAATACCTTTACTTAGAGCATCTATAGGTCACAACACTTATTGTCATTGTGGAGCAAATTTATGGAATGAGCTCAGCCGAGAAGCTAAAGTAGCACCCTCCTGGAAGATTTTTAAGAAGTCCATCCTATAGCGATATTTCGGCATTTTAATATTTCATTTGCTATTTGGTACTTATTTTAGACTAATTATAGTATATTTGGTACTTATGGCTTTGTGTATTATAGACCTTATTTAGAGTTTTAAAATTATTTTTCCCTCTCTTTCCTTTTAAACAGGACAGTTTGTATAACAGCCAATTCGCATCCTTATAAATATTTGAAATATTTTGAAATTTATAAATATAAACATATATTTGAAATATAATCCTGTCTATCCCCTAATTGAGCAGTTTTGATATCATCAGTGAAGTAGCCAGCTGTAGGCATAGAAACGTTCCATATTGGTCTGAGCCCAAGGCCAGACAACCGGTGCCCTCTCCTTTAATACGTAAATACTAAACAAACTTTACAGAAAATTCGATAAATGTTGACAAATGACCAAACTTCAACTCAAAGAGCGAGCTTCATTCAGGTAAATATAATCTAAAATATTCGCTTGAGAAGTACGAAAACAGAAGACAGGTATTGAAATTCTTCTCAGCTAATGCAGTGCTTCTCAGATAATGTGGCGCGTGATGTGTTGCGGGATGGGCATATTTGTGCTACTTTTCTAGATAATGATCTTGTTTATAGCGAATAGGGGGGGGCGAGACATTTTCTCTTCCCATAGAGGGGGTCTGCAAAAACAATTGAGAATCACTGAGTTAATTGCATTACATTAACTTCAACCGACACAAAAGTTTACAAAACTAGTAGCCAAAGTAAATACGGGTACCCTCTAGTGAAGTTCACAGGAAGATGTCTCTTATCTCAACCTTCGTATGACATTGTGTGGATGGAAAATATAATGATGAATGAGTCTTCAAATGGGATGAGGAATCTTCCAAGGTTTTTGATGGATACATATATTCCTAAAAATAAATATAGACGCAGTGCAAAAAGAAACAACTTGAATTAATCCACTACTATAGCTAGGGAAGGTCGCTCTTACATGCTAACATTGAACCTCAATGGCAAGATGAGTGAAGGCTAAAACACATGATCAGTTGTTTGATCAGTTTTGTTGATCAGTCTTTTTATACCAGTGTTTATAACAAGTGTAACTGAAAGGTTAAAACGTCACAACTCTTTGACTGATGGTGTATTTTAGCCTTAAGAATTACAATTGAAAATAAATCTACGTTTAGAGTGTCCAACAGATTGATACTATTTACACTTTATCATGAGTCTGCTTATTAAGTCCGTTGCTTGTGTATTTCAAGTATCCAGCTGTTTACACATGGGTTTTCCTATATGAACTTTCGCTGGTTGAAGAGAACATAGCAGCATTGTGTTTTATCCATGGATGTGCGAGAACGTTATCCAGTGAAAGCCTTTCCAGAGGGTCACGTCTAAGTAACTAGAATGAGATTAAGTGTTAATTAAAAAAATTTGAATTTGAGATAGAATAATTATATTCATCATCTCTTTACGTCAGATCAAAGGCCAAACTTAGTGGTCGTTGCTACCTTTTTCATTAACAATGGCGTCGTTTCAGGGCTATACTTCATAAAGATGAAGGCTGCCTAGAATCTGTGATCTGATCATGCAACATCAGATCACAAATTCTAGGCAGCATTGAATTTCCATGAAGTGTATATGGCAAGTGAAGATATAAAATTCGGTCAGGCTTTGCAAGATTACAGGAAATACGCAAAATTTTTCAATCATATAAAACATATGAGAATTATGAGCATTTTAGACTTTAAGAAAATATCATCATTTGTTCGGACAAAAGCTTAATATCTATTTATAATAATAAAAAACTCTTGATGGAACACCTGCACAAATGAAAAAATGTGTTATGGCGAATCTACAAAAGGATATTAAATGGATTCAATTGTTGTTAATGGCTTTGAACTTATGAAGTAATAACAGAAGTTAACTGTTTTAAGGTAGAGTCATTGAACAATTTAAAGTAAAAGCATTCTTCATAGACAATTATCTTACCTTGCTGATCAAATCTCTTGCTGGGAAGGATATGTGAGATGGAAACGAGTACTTCACCTGCAGCAATTGCATAGGTTTATTTTCGTGACTATTTGTAACAATGCTATTTATGAAACATATTATGTTCCCATTTAATATCAAAGCGTAGTGTTGTCAGTCTTCTCCTCAATAGCATAAAATAAATTTGATTTGTCATGCTTGCTTGATGCATTAGATAATTATTACGTCATGCATGCATTGGGAAACAAAATAAAGGCAAATACCGCTTGTAGAGTTCATATGTGGAGTTGAAATGGGAATGAAGTCAATAAGAGTTCTGCCTATTATCATGACAATTGATACCATAAACTGTTGTAAAAGATCTTCAAAATTATACATACTTGAGATATACGAGTATAAGTCTCTTCGTGACTGTTCGTTTCAAATGGAGGATTTCCCACCAAGAATTCATAGCACAACACACCAAGGCTCCAAAGATCGACCTTTCAAATTAGAGAATACAGTTATTCAATGTTCTACAACAAATAGTTGATAGAAAAAAAGACGTCTCATATAATCATAGCAAAATCTTTGTTTACATGAAATGTGTAATTGCGGGATTGGGGAAAGCTATTCCAACACTGCTTATTCAATGTGTATCAGATCTTAATTAGACATGTTAAGAAGGCAGAAACACTCTTAACATGTCTAATTAAGATCTGATACACATTGAATAAGCATGGTAAAAGAGCTTAGAAAAGAATGACGAATCTCCTCAGATAAAATGAGATATTTGTTGCGTGATTGAGGAAATGAAAATCCGGAAATTAACTGAATAATTAACAGAAATTTAAATGAGTTAAAGGAGATTGATTTCATATTGAGTGCAGAAAGGCAAGGAATATTGACACTAAGTAAAAATTGTTGAGTGTTAGGGCTTATACATTTTGATCATGTTGTTTTCCTTCAACCATTTCTGGAGGCAAATAATCCAACGTTCCACACAAAGTAGTTCGTCTTGAAGATGGAGCATGAACTGACCAGCCAAAATCCGAGATCTTCAGCTCACCCTGGATTACAAAAGAAACTTGCAATTAGAACCTCCTCCGCATGATCTAAGAGCAGACCTCTTACTCTGTCATAAAATCATACAAAATTGAATCTTGACATTTTGTCATATCATACAAAGTGGCCTGATACCATAAATTCTTGCATAACAAAATCTTTCTCATAAGTGGTAGCTTGATTATTTCATTAGCTCTTTTGCAAACAATTGATACCTCAGCTATAACTTTTTAAAAATAAAGATGAAGTATTTGAGATTAATACTCAAGTATTTGGTTGTTTTATATAAGTGTCTTTACAATGAAATCTTGTACAGAAAGTTGATTTTTCGGGCTAATATTTCCACTGATCAATAAATATCGTAAATCGTGTCATAAAATGTCATAATAATCACTGAAAAGTGTCCGAAAATGCCCTAAAAATTCAGCAAAAAGTGAATAAGTTCATAACTTATCAATTCAGCAATAAATTTTTTAATTTAGAATGGAAGGAAATTAATAGTTATGGGGCTAGCACCTTATGTCGTAAAAACATAAGCAATTTATTAGTAAATATTACAATGAGCAATATATTGAATCCTGAATCTTTCTTTCCGCATAAGCAGCAATTTAAGGTATATACAGTAAAAGCCCGCGCATAGGCCAACCAAATTTAGGTTCGAATATTAGGAGTAGGGACTTTGTGCGGAGTACATCCCCCCAGACAAAATTTAAGTCCTCATTCATAAAAGAAAGTGTGGTATCGTCATCAACAATTGAACTACACACGACTACTACCACATATATCCGTTCATATCCGTCAGCATTTGCAGTATTTTGAAACAAGTATTGTGCAGTAACTTGCAATTTTCAGTTTCGACTTTCAGTTTCAGTTACAAAATATCGTCCTGTATTTCATACACAGCTTCGTACCTTAAAGTAGTTTTATTTGCGAAGGAAAAAGGAAATTGTGTTTCAGGACGGCAATTTAATGCCTATGAAAAATATGTAAGAAGATATAGAAGTCAAGAATAACTTTAAACTTTGTCTGTGGACAGGCTCAACAACAATATACTTTTTGTGTGTAAGTTGGTTTATCTTTCAATAGCACCTATCCAACAGATTCGTAAAATCAGTTCAAATCGTCGCAGAACTTGAGTATATTGAAAAACCTCAAAAGCATTTTATTCTGATTTTGGCTTAGCTTACACGTGGGGCGATATATATATATATATAGGTTTTTAAGGTAAGTAGATTTTCTAAATGATCGTATTCAACTACTATTACAATTACACATTAAGGAAGACGGTTAGTAAATGAAGTATGGTTAAAATCACTTGTCAAATATCCAAAACATCAAAATATGAAATATTCTTACATAAAATCCAAGTAGCAGGTTTTCTGGTTTAATATCTCTGTGAATAACTTTATGAGCATGGCAATACCGAAGAGCATCAGCAAGCTGGGCAATATACTGCAACAAATTGACACAAAACTTTACTTAGTCTACTTAGTGATAGAGCAACAAGCATATAAAATAATTTTTAAAGAACACAAATTACTCTTTCTTAACCAATTCTGGTCAGTTTCCACTTTTCAGGAAGAGCAGAACTTATTTTAAAATCTGAAAAAAGAAATGTGTACAAATGAAGACAAAAGATATATACAGATTAAAGATGGCATCATCTTTTGAGATAAAAGCATCAGAGGTAGCTGTGAATGACAGTAGAAAATTTAAAGGGAGTTGGAGAATTTATGACTTCAAAAAAAAAATCATAATGCCCAGCTTGGTTGCTAGCACTGTGCAAAAGAAACACCAATTTAACTTCAAACAGATAATAAAGAATATACTACCGTAGCTGAGGTCTTCTCAGAAAACCTGGTTCTCTTTGTTAGTTCTTTATACAATTCACCTTTTGGTGCAAACTCAAGGATCAAATAAACCCTTTTCTCATCAAAGAAGTAGCCATATAGTTGTAGAATATTACTGTGCCTAGATGAAAGTTTTGATTTTCAAAACAAATTAAAAATGTCAACAAAACTTTTTACATTCCTAGCTTACCTTTTACAAAGAAGACCTAAGACTACATTTGAATTCTATAATGAGAACAAAGCATTAAAGAATAATATAAAAGACAACACTTTAGGAAAGGAAATACCATCTTCAAGAATTCAATAATTTCTAGGTAAAGTGACTGCTTTCATACAATTAGTTGTAAAATGTGACATTAATTTAGACTTTAAAAAGCTCAATCTGCTATGCCAACATATGCTTGAGAGTATCTGCACTCTTAGGCCAATTCTTGCTGATCAAATTGCAACCAACATGTTTTTTTATTGATTAGTTGGGGATTTGAGCAAAAATACAAGTATGAGCTGTAAACCTAATAATATTAGTAATACACTACAGCCATATGTAGCATTACAATTTATCAAGCCCTTAACCAGACTGAAATGTGGCCTACAAAAGCAATCAGACTGCAGGTTTAGAAAATGCTAGGGGTACTATCTTTGAAATCAAATGAGGCACTTTATGTGTATTTAATGTATTGATGAGAAACAAACCGTAAATGAGACTGGATCTCAATCTCCCTGCGCAGTTGATGCTCAACACTAGCCTTTGACAACTGTGACTTAAACAACACCTGAAAAGATTATATATAATAGGCATTGTGCATTATTAATACATACACATGTATACACATGCATGCATGCATACATGCATACATACATACATACATACATACATACATACATACATACATACATACATACATACATACATACATACATACATACATACATACATACATACATACATACATACATACATACATACAGTACATACATAAATACATACACACATACATACATATAGTATATAATATGTATAATAATAATAATATAATCACTTTATTTAACGTTGGCATTAAACATAGCTACGTTACAATAAGAGAAGCTAATCTAAGCCAACTATGTATTATGTACAATGTATTATGCATTTATGAAAAAAATGCTGTGATTTGAAATCATGCTTTACCTTTAAAGCAATAATATATTTACTCCTCTTCTCTCTTGCCAGGTAAACTCTTCCAAATTTTCCTAGGAATGGGAAACATGCCAGAGAGCTATATTGCAGACTGAAACAGAAACAAAGAGCAACAAGACAACACTCAATTTTGAGTTTGAATTTTAATTCTTTACAAGGAATGTCTTTCGGTATCAAAATGGCAATTCATGTTGATGACTGTAAGATGATTATACTGAGAATGTCACAAAAGTGGCAAAACAGTTCCTTGTACACTTCAATTAAGCATGCTAAGCTTACAATCATGCTTATTGTTGTATGAACATACCTCTACCCAGTGGTTTCCCAATTTCAAAATCATCTAGAGACCATTGCTTCCTAAATGCAGAAAAATCGTGAAAAACACTATTAGACTAATATCTGTCCAGAGTATGTGGAATGATGAAGCCAATTTGTGACAGATAACTATGTCTCTTTTATATAGTTTGTGAAAATGACTCTTAAAAAAGAGGAATTTGTAGCGACAATATAAACATCAGTGGAACAATAATACAGACAGGACTAGATCACTTGTGTCTGAGCTTAGCACTCCATGGTATTGACTTTTATATTTATTTTATGAGCTTAGTTTAGTCTAGCATCCAATTTGGAAGAATGGAAGTGAGAGGAGCTAAATTAGAAAATGCAGTCTTATCTTCAATTGGTAGCCCTCAGAAGTTATTAGTTAGTAACACTAAAAGTTCAAGCCAACAACAAGAATGCAAAGTAACTCTGAAAGAAGTTCTCAAATCTGTAGAGCAGGAACATTTAATGCTGCTTTAATGTTTGCAGAAGCTCTCAATTCTGATATCATAGAAACCAGGACCGCCTAATGACAAAACCTTTATTATTTTATAGTTTTTGATTTCTTTATGATATATTGATAAACAATGATTACTCATTTTGTTATATAAGAATAGCTAATGTTTTGAAGAGCCTTGACATTGCTAAATTTTGCAGGTCTTGAGGCTAAGACTATTCTTAAATTTGAAAGGTGTAACTTCATCTGAAAATGATAGGAATGTATCCAAATCTTGGTCTATGTCTCACTTCATCATGAAGCAAATCAAAAGAGGAATAAAGTAATAAATATTGTATATATGGTGTAAACATAAATCTACAAACAGTACTATAACTCAAATACAAAAAATTTAAGTGCTGATAACACTTGCACATTGAATTATTCCTAAATTATTCTTAAAATTTGGCTATTCTGAGCCTAATATTCTTATAAGCTTCATTCTTACAAAACGTGTGTACAACACTAGACTCTAATTCAGGGTTTGTTTTGTTGTTAATAGCTAAAATTTAAGGATTTTTAAAGGAGATTGCAAGTACTTAAAATGCATTTTGAGGAGTATTCTTTGTATTTTCATGAAAAAATTTCATTTCATTTCCTACATAAATCTTCCACTGGAAATCCTCTCCCCCAAGAATTGATTAGAAATAAGGAGTTTTTAAGAAGCTTTTTTGCAAAATGCATGAATTTAAGAAGTTTTACACACCCTTAAAATGCAAATTAATGTTAAGGAGCTTTAAGGAGTAGCCTGAGCCTTGTAAATTTATGTCAAGCTAAACAATTACTAAAAAGCTGAAATGCTGTTCACATCATATCTTTTCACTACACACCCTTTATATGGATTATTTTCACTTTCTTTGTGAACATGTCCATCCTCAGCATTGATAGCATTTACACCAATGTTCTCTTTGTTCACTTCACTTTTGTGACTTTGAATCTCCTTTGAGAGGTTTTCTTTTACTAGTTTGCTTCCATTTGATACCTGAATATTCATTGACAGATGAAAGCAGATCAGAACTGAGTTGATTCTCTCACACATAAACATACATATGCCAGTGTTGTAAAGATTATGAGCAGCGCAGTTTTTGAACTGGCTGTCTTTTGTTCACATCAGTTCAATGGTTCACACACCTCCTATTTGCAATCATTTCCCAAATAGATGGGGATATCACAATAACAGGGGAGGTTGGCACATAATGTAAAAAGCAATAAGCAAGGGGTATGAAATAAAAAAGGAGCTTTTTGAAAACCCCAACTGCGCCTGCATCATTTCTACTAGTCATTCTTGTTTACAAGTTATGTAGGAAGCTTACTGCATGCAGTTTACATACTTAGATATTGTGTTGAGTCTCACTATGAGACTTAATATAGGAAAATTAGCAATTGTTTTTGTTGCACTTTAGATAAGCAATTAGCCAAATAGGATGCAATTACTCAGATGTATTTCTTAATTTTAATAGGGTAGAGTAATCACAAAATTTGATTCCTATTGGTTATACTCTTTTCGTTCGTAATTCTTCATTTATTATTATATAAGTCGCAACATAATCTTAACAGTAGATAGTAGAACCAAGTAGTACGAGAGAGCACAAGAGAATCAGAGTAGGAGAGATTCTCGTAACAGTGTACGTCTGTTTGTGATGGAAAGAAAATTGCGAAAACGTATACTTCCGTTTCTCTGGAGCTGTTCTATTCATTTATCCTCGAATAAACGTTTGATTAGGAAATTGAGTTCCTACAGAGCTTGGCAAATTAGGAATGCATTAGTAAAAGGGGTGCTTGGAATAGGTGGGGAGTTTGGCGATACAAAAACGGATAAAATATGCTGTCAGAAAGGGTACATAAAGTGCAATGCATCATAATCCAGCGAACAAGAAGAAATACTGTTTTGTGTCATGCAACTAGAAACACCGTTTTGTGTCAATACGTACAAAGGGCTTGGTACGAAAGAGAAATGATTTTATGATCAAAAAATCGTCTTACCCAACCTTGAGGTTGTACTACAATGTATTCGCACAACTATATTCCATCAAAAAATCTCGTTTACCCAACAATTTCTCCTCGGCACCAACCCTTTCGTGAATAATGAATAGACCCTTACTGCAGCCAATTTTCTTGACGTTTGCTCTGCATTTCTTGAGTTGCAGATATCCACAGATTTACTAATAGAGGACGTTGGAATAAGAAGGGAGGTCCTCGAGTAAAATACATGGGGAGCACTGAACGAGTATGGGAGGCTGGCGAAATTTCACGAATTTAATACGCAGGGATCCCCGTCCATTCGGGAGGCAAGAGTATTTCGTGCAAAGTAGTAGGCCCACAACAGCTTTTGATTTATAGGATCATCGTCCTCCTAACAGAACTTACTATTTAAGTAAACGAAAATCGGATATCATAAACGTTCAAGTTTATATACGCATTAGACTGTACCTCGTGCTGTAAAAACACCTCTTTGTTCATGATTGCCGATGGCAAATTAGTCGTCAGTTTTTAACAGTTGCACGAAACTTATTTAGACAGGCTGCTTTGAAGTAAAGCATCACGGGTCAACTGTTTTGATTTCCACCGCCTTTCCATTGGCGAAAGCTGATTGGCTGATTCAATTTGCAATATAAAGTAGAAAATTCCTCCGCAACCACACGCTAAGCAAGTAGCAATATAATAGGGTAGAGTTAAGAGCCTTGTGGTAGGTTTTGAAAAATGCAAAGATACAATGGACTCATACAAAACTTATTATAACAATAATGAAATAACAGCCTCTAAGTACAAAATATACAACTAATTTCATTGAGAATAATAAAAGTTTGATTGCCAAATCGACATGTACAACATATCAATAGATCTACTCAAACATAAAGCCTTCAAGAGACATTTTCTTTGTGAACGGTGTCCATAGCTTGCATTTCAGCAAATAAGGACTAATAACTGAAACACTGAATAGTCTAAGCACAGTTAGATGGTTCAGAAGATGAAACTGCCTTAGTTACCAACTTGTCTTGTTTGATGCATTGCAGCAACATTAAGGAAGTGGATGGATACAAGAAAAACACATAAACTCATGAACTATAAAAATCCTGCCTGTTAGCTCAAAAGCTGTGCATAATCTTGAAACTATATGGGCTATAATGCTGTCATAAATGGAAGACAGTACATTGAGGTTGCGGTAAAAAAGTGTGTCAAGAAACCAAAAACCAAAGGGTGAAATGTAATGCTGGTATTAAAAGCAAGCCTGTAAATTTTAGTTCTCACGGATAAACACAACTAGCTATGGGGGTATACTTGACTACTAACACAGATGATCAAACTACCAGGGAATATGAGGTTAATTGACTGTAAAAATGGAAAACCAGAATTGCTTAAATAAAAATATTTACAAATTACATACGGTCATAAAACAGACATTCTAGTTTAGTCTGTCACAATTGAAATAGTATGGCATTTCCATTCCTGGAGGTTCTAAATTTGGTGCAAATATTTTAACCCACTTGGCTTATTTAGATGAAATATCTGTACTGGAAGTCTCAGGCTTTGCTTCTTGAAACATGGCAGCATTTTGTCGTATCCAAGGATGGACTAAAACTTCTTCCAGTGGAAGCCTTTTGTGAGGATCATGTTGGAGCAACTAAAATGCAGAAACAGAGTAAAGTGATAATTGAATGGGCTTTTTATGCAGCTAAAAACGAAATAAGCAGCATCTTTTTACTGCAAACAGGGCAAATGATCAAATGCAATAAACCTACTTTGGAAATCAAATCTCTTGCTAATGGAGAAACATAGCTTGGAAACTTGTACTTCACCTGAAAGATATAATGAAAGTAACAGCACACCTTAAGAAAAATTTTTAACACTAACAATGATGATACTATATTACTTGAATTGCATTGAAAAACTGGCTGCAAGTAAATGTAGCATAAGGATAATTCTTTTGTTAATAAATAAATATTTACCCATATGTCATTGAATAATGCTATAAAAATCCCCACCAAGAACCCTAAGTAGCAAGAACCCTAAGTTGTTGTTGCCATTCTTATACCAAAAACATCAATAGAAAATTCCTGACAATATTTATGAAGGATACCTTTGTTATGAGAGCATATGTCTCATCATGAGTCTTTGTTTCAAATGGTGGATGACCAACCAGGAATTCATAACACAAAACTCCAAGGCTCCATAAATCAACCTAAAAAGCAAAAAATGTCAACTTCAATCACCGAAATATAAGATAATCAGCTAAGCCAGCTACCAGTTATGACATTGTCCCATTTATCATGAGTCAAATGCTTCGAGTAACAAAAACAAGTCAAGTACTATTAACAATTTGCTTCAAGTAACTTTAAATTTCAACTCACTGTCTCATCATGTAATCTTCCTTCAACCATTTCAGGTGGCAAATAATCAAGTGTTCCACAGAGAGTAGTTCGTCTTGAAGATGGAGCATGAACTGACCAGCCAAAGTCAGAGATTTTCAGTTCACCCTAAAATACAGATTGTTTGCACAAGAATAATATTGTGGAAAACTGTGATTAAGTTTAGGTAACAAGGCAGATTATGTTCTGCTAAAATGCTATACAGTTAAACTAATGAACATGATCGCAAGTTTTCTCAGCTCCATTGTTTTCAGTTGTGTACATGAAGAGCTATGTACTGTTTGTAAACAATACCAAATTGACAACTTTAATATTTATATATACAGTAGAGTCTCAATGTAACAAACTTTTGAGGGAAATGTAAAATAGTTTGCTATATTGAGAGTTTATTAAATGAAAAAATGAGAAAACTCAGCAGCTTTTTACCCAGATAAACAACTGCACTAAAGACAAATTGCATCTTAAAAGCTGTAGACTCAGCTTTAAGCTCAAATTTACTACACTCAAAAATTCATAACTTGCTTCCTGCGATCTATTTTTTTTTTGTTTTTTTGTACTGATGGGAGAGAAAATTTGGTTCGCAAAACCAAGAGTTGGCTATGCCAAAGGTTTACCATCCAATTAACTGCAACTCCTACTTTGACAACTTTTGAAAACAAGAGGATTTGAAGAAGAAGACATCAGGCTTTTGCCAGAGCAAAATGAATGAAGGAACTACAGCGAGTTAGGTTCACATCTAATTGAAAATAACGGAAAAGGAACAAACTACAAGATGGAAAATACCACATCCAAAAGTCTTAAAATATCTTTATTTGTCACTATTGTGATACATACCATGTAACCAAGCAACAAATTTTCAGGCTTAATATCTCTGTGAATAACCTTCTTTGAATGGCAATATCGTAGTGCATCAGCAAGCTGGGCAATGTACTATTGACCAAAAAAGAAATTCATCTTGTGATTGTTAAATAAAGATTTATTGCTAAAGGTTCAATCCAAAACTACAGAATATCAGCAACAAAATATAATTGCATTCTGAAAAAAGAAGAAGGGAAAAGCTTACAGTTGCAAAGAGGATTGATAAATTTAAAACTAATTCCAATCTTTATAAGAATATTTCATAGGGGAAGATCATTCAAGAAGAAAAGCCATGATTAATAAATCCATTGACAGTATATTTAAGTGCAGAAGTCAATAGCACTTCAGGGGCAGCCTCACTTTAGCTACCACCTATTGAAATTTTCCAGAAAAATAGTACATACATGAAGCAGAAAGGAGCTAGAAATGTCTTACTGATGCTGATGTTTGCTCCGGAAATCTAGTTTTCTTAGTCAACTCTTTATAAAGCTCTCCTTTTGGTGCATATTCTAGTATCAGATAGACTCTCTTATCATCATAAAAATATCCATAGAGCCTCAAAATATTATTATGCCTACAATAGAAAAGAGAGAATGACAAGTAAAATTCTGCAAAAATTTTGCATTACAATAAACATAGAACTTCTGGATAGTGGCAGATATTTGTGAAATTTATCTTTTAGCTAGAAAAAAAGCATGAAGCAATGTATTTGCTTGTAGTTAAATAATTCTGTCATTGCTTCTGGTAGATGATGTCTGCCATTGCTTCTAGGCTACAAGAAATAAATATACTTCTACCTGCACTATACTTTAAGGTCAGAAACTGATGCAGACAGAAAGTTTCACAACAAGAAAACTCTGGGGAAATTTTCAATAAAAATTTGTAAATTCTGAGTGTTTTTGTAACCTTTGTGGTAAAACTTTTGTGACCAAGAAAAAACGTCTATTTTTGCATGAAAAATATTTCCTGACTGAAGAAAAGTGTGGGAAAACAAATATTTATATGCATGTTCAGTACTATCAGTATGAAAAAATAATACTGTATGACTAATTTTCAATTTCATTAAATCTTTGCTAGCAATTGAAAATCTCTGATGGAGAATAAGACAGAGTTACCTTCTAGAGGACTATGTATTCATTCATTTGAAAGGGGACCTTTAATTTATAACCTATTATGATTCAACAGATTACAATGGGGTGTTTTATAGACAAGAACAAAAAATATCATGGATAAACCCTTCACAAATGGAATATCGTCTGTAATTTTGTAACAAATACTTTTGTGAATTTTGAACTTCCAAGGCAGAAAACTTCACAAAAAAGGTCAAAATTTCCAAAATGGCAAATAGTTCCTGCCTGTAAAGTAATTCCTTGCTTTCACTGGACACAAGCATAACAATAAAGGTGCTATTTAGCTGTCATGGAGATAACGGCTCGGAGGACTTTGGGAAGAAATTGCTAGTACCTGAGATGAGACTGGATTTCAATTTCTCTTCGTAACTGATGCTCCACACAAGCCTTGGATAACTGTGACTTAAATAATACCTGCAATAAAAAGTCATAAATCATCACCAAGGAAAAGAAACACTTCTTCAAAGGTCAATATCTTATAACACACTAATGAACAGAGCTTCTCTGATGATTTATCACTTTAAAATGCAGTGATCTACTGGATTTCAAATGCCGGAAGAGGAAAGAAATGGATCTACAACAATACACCACATCAGTATAATTATCAGCAAATAGAAGGGGATTAGTTTAAAGCAAGGATGTATAAAGTTTTCAGTTTGGGGCCAAATGTAGAAAATGGGCTAATTATAAGACCACAAACTAATAGTAGTATATTGGCATGTGAACATGTGAAGTTTTAAATAATCTACATGATGTTGATTGCATTCCTCTCAGTAAGAGCAAAAATGCTTTGCTATGAATTTGTTGGTATTGGTAACAATTTCTGCACAACATAACATCTAAATCAGAATGATCAACCAGAAAAATGATAAAGCACATAATGCATGTGCTACAAAGCCTCCAATTTTGAGAAAAAGACTTGCTATAGGAATGATGCTGAAGTAGTTACCTTCAAGGCCACAATAAATTTACTCTTCTTTTCTCTTGCTAAATATACCCTGCCAAATTTACCTAAATTTCAAAATATAATTATGAAATATGGTTCAACATTTATATGCAGGGCTTAAGTAAACTCAATGGTCTTTCAAAGCTGAACCAGAAGGTAGTGCAAGATATGCAAACATGCAAATAATATCCCACAGATCAATGATTTACTATCTACTAATGGTAGAAATACTCTAGCAAAAAGGAAGCATAAGAAAATTAAAATACTTTAAAGCTGCTGAACACTGATTAGTTCCCATAAATTATACACTATTAATGGTAGTTACCACAAAGGTTATACATGTCATATTTTTATATGAAAATCATCATTTTGCCTGAGCCTCAATTTTCTTAACTTTCCTGAAATTGAGCCTGAGAATGGCTTACACTTTTGTTATTAATATTGTACACTTGAATTTGAATTCTATCTTTAACATTTTGAATGCAATAATGACAAAACATTGATTTTTGGCCAATAAAAACACAACATTTTAGAATTTGAGCCTTGTGTTTTTCTTACGATTTTGACTATTTGAGCCTCATTTTCTGATAAACATTTTTCGTATAAAAAAACATGTATAATGAAAAGAAGCATATCAAGTGACACATCATAGGATACAAGACTAAAGTTGCTATCAATACTCAACAATTACCTCTACCAAGAGGTTTTCCAATGTCAAAATCATCAAGTGACCATCGTTTCCTAAAAACAAATAGCAAAAGGAATACCAAAAATGGTTCTGCTGTTCCATAATATTTCTTGTGCTTCATGGACATAAATGTTTGTCCAATAGTATCTGATTAAAGAGAGGGTATATCTAATTGATGGTGGTATCTAGCACTAAGCCTTGGCTAAACCAGTAAAGCATTTCTCCCATCAAATCCCAACATTGCTGGACCTCTGTTGGGCATTGTTGCATGTGAATGTGGTCAAACCAGCACAACATTAACAACCAACATTTAGATATAAGAAAGTTTGATATAAATACACTGACACTTTGTTAAAAAGGTTACTGGAAATGGCGGGTGGTTCATGCCCGTATGTTGCACCACTTCCCCTTTTAGTAGTTTTGATTCACGCTGAGTTCTGTTTTTAGTTTTATGTTTTGTTATGTTCGTCGATTCCACATGCGTTACATTATCTATCGAGAATTTTCTCTCATTCAAAAAACTTTCCATGGCCATTGCAAGAAAACAAGAGCAATGTGCTTATCATGTTTTGATTTAACTATTTGGAGGTGAAAAGCCACTTGAAAATCAATTATGGTAGAAGAGCTAGCTCTCTATATTATTATTTAATGCAATGATTGAAATTTTGGGTGAAAGCAAGGAAAATGGTCAAATAAAAGATAGGTGTGGCAAAATCAGAAAATTTACAAAGAGGAGAAATGAAAGGGGGTTATTTACTAACATTTTAATAGTTTCAATTTGACTTCTCGTTTTCACCTTTTGCAAATTGCACCCGTAACTTCCCTTGACCCAAGAAAATGAATTCAAAATGCTACAGGCTTTTACCATTGTGCTTGAGTGAACCAGACCTTGAAATGAGAAGTGCTTGATCAAGTCTTAGTACTTCCACACTTGTCTCAGAAATCCTACTAGTTCGTCTATTCAAGCTCTTAGAGTTGATCAATTGCTTATATTAAGATATACAATTTAGAGAAAATTTTTGCTGAATCTTCCTTGAATATTTATAAAACAATAATTAAATTTTCTTTCCCTCTCTCCTTTAAATTGAATGTTCTTATGTTGGAAGTTCTTATGTGGGCAAAAGCTGTGGAACAAATTTCATGCCATGGCACTGAAACAAATGTACCACTTTGCATATTTATTTTTGCTAAAAAAGTATAAGCAACGCATTAATGGAGTCCATTTTGATTTCAAGGAAAATGTTACAATAGCACCTTGTCACCCCCTAAAAAATGTTCCTTATCCCAACCCTTCCCAGCCAGCATGGCACTGCTAAAACAGTGTTGGAGCTTGACCAAGTGCCTTAATGAATTGAGGAGCTTGATCAATCAAGTAACTATTGTCTGCTCATTTTGAGGCCTGGAGTCAATGTGATTTTGTTGGGTAGAGTGGCCAAACCATTCCAACATTTTTGACTGAAGTCATACTTTGCCCAACATCAACCAACAATATCCAACATCACCCAACAATGCCCAACATGGGTGGCCAAACCAGCACAACAGTTATATCCAACATTGTTGGCATTTGTTGGGCTGGTCTGGCCAGGGCTTTACACAATCCAATGTCAAATAGAGAAAAACTTTATGGCAAAATTTCTAAAATTCAACTTTTTATGACATTTTTATGATTTTTATGACAGAGTTGGAGGACTTGTAAACACTTTCATTATGTGACTGCTTTTATTGCTTATTGATTTGAAAGACAAGATTCCCTATTGTGCAAACCAAGCATTCAAAAATCAAACCAGTTGAAAGATGTAATATAATACACAAAGAACACAAAATTAGCTAAGTACCCTTCCTGTGGCTGCTGGCCACTCTCCCCTTGTGAAACCTTCAGCTTCTTATGACAGCTTCCATCACCAGCTTTCAAGATTTTTGTTTCTTCAGTTTTCCTACTTTTTACATCATTAGTCTCTTTTCTTTTTTCTCCAGTATTTATCGGTCTATCAGTATTTCCGATGGTAGAGTTCTCTTTTAAGGGCTTCTTAGCAGCAACGGTTGCCATGATCTGATAACGATAAAAATTTTCGATTACAGTTATTCAGTGTCCTAGAGTTCAAATTGGTGAACAACGAATTGGTCGCATAAACAGAAGCCAGCCTGGTTAGGCACGTGCCATGAAAGTCGAGAGTTTGATTGAGCAAGGGTAACAGCACAGTGGTGAGCAGTACTGAAATCAGCCGTATGCGTATTTTAAAACAATCTCTACACTCAGCCTATCAAAACATTCTGACACGACCTGGAGATGTCAACAAATGCAGGTGTAGATAAGTGCACTGAATAAATGCAGAAGAGACCATTGCTTACAGGCAGAGCAAAACACTGAAAGAGACTAGCAATAGAATCTCACTGGCCATACCAAGTAATTTTAGGCTTATTACAACATCATGCAAAGAAACTACTTTTATGTAAACGCTTAGCGTGCCTAAAAAGAAAACTAGTGTAACAGTCTAACATGACCTTAAAAGACAAGCTTGCTCCATTTTGTGGCCGTACTTTGTAAATTTAACCATTCCATAGCTTACCTTATTTCTTCTACAACAATATGCTCTTTGTGAAAGTTATAATGCGCAGCAGAATGAAAAGATGACTTTCATAGGGCAGTAACGCAACCCTGCTAGCTGTTGAGCGAGATCATCAAAAAATGTGTGGCATGCTGGGTTGACTATTTTAAGTACAGCGCGTTTCAACGGTTTACTTCTTGTGCTACGTGATTGGCTCAACCACCATATAAATGCGCCCTCCTAGTTTCCAAATCTAAAGCCTCGCTTAGACGTAGATTATTGTTGTCGGTTAAAGACATTCTGGTTCGAGGTGATTGATTGGGTTATGGTGAAAAAGATGCGGAAGGATACTGCTGCAAGTGGCACTCTAGATAAACTAATAACAGAAGATGGATTTCATCTTCCATGAGCAAGTAAGAAAAACAGTTTTCATCTTTATTTTTTAGATTTCTTATCCTAAAATAGATGCAGGGTGTGTCTTGGACAAAATGAATTTGTTACATTATTGGAATTTTAGACTTTCCTTTAAATGTCTTTCCGCAACTGCAGTCCCGTAGATAGCCGAACTGGATTGGGGACATAGATGTAGAAGTTCAAGTAAGATACCAAAAAGATGGCATATCTATTGTGTTGGAAAATGGGGGTCTATGGGCTTGCCCAAGGAAAGTTATTTTATCATCTTATCTTGTCCATTGTTGTTTTCTCTTGCAGCAAGATGGTGGTCTCTGTGCACAACATTGCCTGAACTCATTGCTACAAGGTACATTCTTTTCCTAACTTTGTTGTGCTGATTAAGTGTGTATTTAATCTACAGGTATACAGCAAAATGAAATAGGACTACATAATTTTTTATTGCTCTTTCAGATATCTGAAGTAGCAATAAACAAATTGTATGCACAAAATACATTTTGACTAAAGTAAATAATTATTGTGGCAATGTTATACTGGCTATTTTCCAGCCATAGGAGATTCTAGACATGTTGATACTTCATTTTATGCAAATAATAGGTACCTTTCAGTCAATGCTCTGCTGTTTTTAGGCCCTTACTATACTGCATTTGACTTAGCTGAATTTGCCAGGCAGCTTGATGATGCAGAAAAGGAACATATGAAGGAAGGAGATGTAAATTCAGCAGAATTTTTAAAGTTCATGGAAGTGAGTTGCTAACACTTGTCTTGTTTCAAATCTAACATCAACATGCACTTATCTCTTTTAGGGGTTATTCAGAATGTGCATAATGGTTGGGGGTGGATGGCTATGCACTAGTTTTGTGAAAAACTGTTACAAAAGATACATGTAATTGGGGGTATAAATTACTTTTGTAAGGTGGCATTGGTGGTGACAAGGGGATGTTGGAGGTCACCTTAGGTTTTAATAACAGTGTGAACTTTAGTGCAATAATCCTACTTTTTCACTTTCTGATAAATGCTTACAAAAGTACTCAATTGCTTAAATATTCTCAATTAAATAGCCTTACTGATTTTGGGTCTTGTACCATCTTTTTTGAGTGTCTATATTTTGAGCTATTGTCTTTTGCCATACTGCATTAATTTACAAATAGAGGCTGGTGGTGGGAGGGAGATCACATTCCAGGATGTTGCGTAATAGAGTGTGGTATTAAGTAAAGTGTGGCAAACTGTTATGTAGTGGGTGGGGGGTCAGAGTGACAATTTGTTCTGTTATTTACTTTTTAAATGATGCCTTAGCTGATGCTTTGTTATGGGCCCAAAGCCCTTTGCACGACATTGCTTAGAGTACAATTGCAACTTTTGAATGGTATTTGTTTTTGATTTTTCCATTCATTTTATTATCAACTCAGTTCTGGTTTTATTATCAACTCAAATTGTTATTGGAAATGATTGTTGTAAACTATTGTCAAGAAAGTAATGGCTTGTTGTGACATGCAAGCTCTGACTGTTGAATTGAGTTCCTTTTGAGTCATTACTTTTTTGCTTAGTCTCAGATGTTGACAGCATAATAATGCAATTAACAAGTTCTAGCTTGGTCACTGATGGTGTGGTATAGATACTTATTTTAAACCAAGTATCATAGATTCTCTTGATAGGATGTTGTTAGCAAGCATATTTGAGCAAGGGGCATGGATGGGTATATTTTTTATTGCAAATGAAACTATAAAAAGTGTAAATAAATTTAGCTGATTCTCAGAATATGTAAAGCTTTTCTTCAATCACTTTTTAGCAACCTTCAAGCAATATGGATGATTCTGGGTTTTTTTCAATCCAGGTTGTTGTTTCCACAGTTGTTTATTCCATGTTCTTAAATATGATAACTGGTTATTACTTGTAGCATCAGAAGTTAACATTTTGACAGTTTCAAGCATGATGACAATACTCCTTTCAATATAAGGAAAATCCAGCACTAGCTTGATGTTTTCCTTTTACTTCTTCAAGTGTTTCATGCCTATTCCCATAATTCTTTCAGGAAAGTCTCCTTAACATATTGTTGATTTAGTACCACATGCCAATGGGTGTGCTCTGAAAATCATTATTTTTTTGTACTAGTCATCATCTTGTAATGTTATAGGTCCTCTGTAAAGCCTTGCAAGTCTGGGAACTAGAATTGATACCTTTTACTCGTCCTGATGCAGCCTTTTCCAGGCAGGAACCAATGTAGGTATATTTTCAGCTTATGTTCATGTTTTAGTCAAGTTTGTGAGCTCTTAAAATTAAGGTAACATTTGTTTTTTCTGCTTGTTTGCTTTTAGGTTGTAAAATAGGGCATCCAAATGGAATAGAGTGCCAAATACAATTATTTGCTCTCTAATCATGGTATCTTGATCCAGTTGTTGCCTTATCAACCATTATAATGCTATCCATATTTGTACCTGGTCAAGCATTATCCTGCTCACAGTGCCATGTTCAAGGATTAGCAGGCTTGTTTTAAGTATAAGCTTCAAAAATACATGAATGAAAAACAACTAGTATGCAGAAGGTAACAACCACAATAGGCTAGTAAAACAATAAGTCCAAAGTATAAAGCATTTTTTGTTCAATACTAAGTTGTACTTTATATTCCACTACTTTGGTTAGAGTGCCAAAAGTGTAATAGCAGCTGACCATTGAGTGACACATAAAAGTGTGCTTGCTTTTGTACTTCCAGCATTTGAAATGAAGTGAATGCTATTGAGTTATCTATCATTGTGTATAGCAAATATGCAAAATAACAGTGATTGTAAGGCTGCCGAATTTAGTTAACTGATTAACAACTTCTCTCCTTATAGTAACATGGTGTTTGTCAATCTCTCTATGGGTGCTATTTGAGTTATGAGTTCTTCCTGCAATTCTCTTTTATCCTTATTACATGATTTACCTTTCAATAAGATTATTTAGAAATGAATCACAATGAAAGCCTTGAACATCTCTATTAGATCCAGCTACCATATCTTCTGTCATCAAAACAAGCCATGGACTAACCCAGAACTTTTAAATATTTATTTTCCCCTATTCCTTTATTTGTTTGTTTTTTCTTTCTTTCAGTTTATGTTATGCTCTTGTATGCTCTTTGAAGGCAAGCCAATCTTACACTCCCATGTACTTTTTAGGTGTATTTTAGGTGTATTATTGTAATTAGTTATATAAGTTTCAAACAAAAGAACTTTAATTAATGTATTAGCAAATTGCCACTTTTGGTGTACAAATATTAGGAGAATTAAGGATGGTTTGTAAGTATGATGCACATTTTATTCTCTCCCTGTCATTGTTCACCTTTTTAGTTACTATGAAGCTATAGTTTCCATTTACTATTTCTCAACTTAGCAGTATTTTGATGCTGAATAAAGATAATGTTATCACATTTATGATTTGGTCATTTGATTATATAATAAGCATTTCTATTCCATCATGTATTTGTTCCTTAGCCAGGAACATGCCTTCATATGCAATTTGCAACAACATTGGTTTACAATTCGAAAATTAGGGCACCAGGTATTATGGGATTAATCTTATATTTTGTCTTTATTTCGATGTATATTTCTGTTTTCTTTTTATAACTTTATTATCATAAGGCATATAGTAGTAGGGTATTGCTTTCATTTTGCGATATAAACATATGTATGCTCCTCAGAGTTTGTTGGCCAATATGCAAATGCACTGAATTGTTGTGTCACCATTTTGAGTGTCAGATTTACACAATGTAACAGTGCTGCTCAGCCATTAAATCTGTTGACAGGTTTTGATACAAGTATCTGCCAATTTAATGCAGCTTGTGTAGCATTATGGCTACATCTGATTACATTGAATTTTATTTAGTGGTTCAACTTGAACTCTACACAGAGTGGCCCAGTTCTTATCACTGAGACTTACCTTAGCCTCTTTCTGGCTCAGCTTCAGCAAGAAGGTATCTTTGTATTTTGATTGATTCTGTTTTGTAGAATATTGTAGTTCTTTCCAAAATATTTTGAGTTTACCTTTGAGCAGTTCTGGGATAAAGTTGCTTATTCTAGACCTGCTGTTAGAGTGCTATAGACTTACTTGAATGCTGGTAGAGACTTTTGAGCATCTTATGTATCAGTATTTAGTTAAAAAATATGTTTTCTATGTACTTTATGAATTATCCAACTTGATAGTGCTACCATTTTAAGACTAAAATAGGAATTTCTTGTTGATTTTCTTTGTTTTTCACCAACTCAATAATGGCATACAATTGATCATCTGTTTTCACTTTCGTACAGGTTATTCAATTTTCATAGTGAATGGCTCTTTACCTGCTTGTGAGGCTGATAGGATGCTAATGGCAAACCCAGTTGCATCACCTCACTCAGAAGTAAAGCAAACCATGCAGTGTAAAATGAATAAATCTGAGGGAGAGTCTATTGGTAAAATCTAATGATTTTATTTCTCCTTTGTCTTTCAGTTGCTCCTTTTAGATGTCACCACAGCAGATCGATCACCTATTTGTCATAGTCTTTTGCATCTTCCACTTATGCTTTTGCTGCTCTCGTGTACTCTCCTATTATGCTCTTGTATCTCATTTTTATTTATTCTCCAAAAGACTGCAATTGTGCATATCAAAATATTTTATTTTCAAGATGCCCATTGGCAGGTCATAGTGTTGATGCTGTGTTAGTGGTGTATGATTTAGAGTACCTGTATGTCCTCAAATAAGCCCCTGGGAGTTTTTTTGGATTTTTTGGAAATATGAGGGAGGGCTTATTGAAAGGGGAATCTTGTGGGGAGGGCTTATAAATTTTCTAGTATTTGGTGATATTCCATTTGAAAGTCATATACCACTAAACTACACGTGTTTTTTTATAAGAAAAAAGTTTATAAGAAAATGAGGCTCAAATCGTCAAAATCTTAAGAAAATCGTAAGAAAATCATGAGGCTCAAGTTCCAAAATTATTTTTTTTATAGGCCAAAAAGTGGTATTTCCTTGTTATTGCATTCAAAATGTTGTAGATGGAATTAAAATTCAAGTTTACAATATTATTAACGACAGTGTAAACCACTCTAGCCAGTTTATTTCAGTAAAAGTTAAGAAAAATTTGGAAAATCTGAGGCTCAATTTCGGGAAATGTTAAGAAAATTGAGGCTGAGGCAAAATAATGATTTTCTTATAAAAAAAAACGTGCACTTGTTTGATGCCACAAGTACAAGCAACAGGATGTTGTTTTGTGAGCATGCAATTTTTTGTTAACTAGTGACTCATTCTTCTTTTCTAACTGTACAATATACTGGTACAGTCTCACATGGCAACAGTCACATGCATAGGTGGGAGCTTATTTGAGGACTTATCAGCAATATGCCCTTTATCTCTTTTCTAAGTTTTTCCTTTGTCAGGGCATTGTTATAGGCCCAAGGGCCTTTCCCTGTCATTACATACTAAAAAACTATGGTGAAGGCTTATTCTAGGGGGGCTCTTTCAGAGGTGGCACCAGCCATTGCAGTCTAGGGGATTTCATGTGCCACACCCTAAAATTATGGTGTAATTTGGCTGCCACACCCATTTCAAGGTCTTGCTTGAGGTCCCTCACCCCAATCCTAACATTTTCTCATCAAATTTGGATGAATGAGAAAATTGATCTTGGTAAGAAGTGGGAGTGACAGGGCCCCAGTCCCCCCACGTGGCTACAAATGGGCTCTTTCAAAAAGCAGGCCAATTTTAGGACTTATGGTATATTGGTTTTGCTAATTTGTTCTGCTCTGATCTGCTGCCCATTGGGTTAAAATTCCCTAATTGTTGTTTTAAATTTTTTTATCACTGTATAAATTTATGTGACATGTGCTTGAAATTCTGTTGGTCTTTTTACCAGGGGCTACAGCAGTTTCACAAACCTCCTCATGCCAATTTTGATGCCTTAGGGAATATTGTTTTGAATTTTTAAAGGAAGCCTTGGAAGCTTTGATTGAATGCTCAGAGTTTCTGATCATCAAAGTTGACAGGAAGAGGATTTTCGGAGAGTCAAATATAGAGTGGTAATTGTAGAGGTGAAAGCTGAGATGTGAAAGCGATATGTGTATGTCCATTGCTTTGATGTCATGGTTTATCAGAACAGAAAGAATTAAAAGATTTTGTGTATTATTTCTCGAAGAGAGTAAAATGCATGACTGGTGCTTGTGATTTATTTTAGAGCCAGCAAAGACTGTCGATCTTCAAGAAGTTAGGTTGAAAAGAATGCAATATTTTGACAGGTAGCTGAAGAGTTTTTTGAATACAGATATCTGTTGTTTTGGTTAATTTAAAATCCATGGTAGCTTAGTCTCATTACTTGTGTTTCTCTTCTAGAGCAAATATTTCAAAAGTAGGTGAGGTCTCAGACAGAGTTCAACACCCAGAAAAATTAGAGGTTTCAAGTAACGGTGACAGTGCAAGAGCTAAAAGTTACCAGACAAATGAAGGAACAAATCAAAGCGCAGGGAGCAGTGCATCTCAGAGTGTAGAAGGTAAAAGTCAACCATCTTTCAACAATTTGCCTTTTACAATGATTTTATGATTGTTACAGAAGTAGAATCCTTTGAATGTTAGATGTTTCAGAAGTATTTAAGAAAAATATGTAATCAGCATTTAGATTACGGAAGATAGAAGGAACATCATATTTATACTTTCTGGAAGGAAGATATAAGGCAAGAACAGCAAGATGTACTCTCAGGTGTCAAATAAACGTTCCCTCCCCGATTATTAAGTTTTCGATTTTTTCCAACCCCCGGACCTTATTAGGACCCGCCGTTTATTAATTTTATGATCATCGACTTTTTTTACAAACCCTTTACTTCATTTCCTTTCTTTGTTAGTACCATTTAGCCCAATTTTCATTGCAAAATAGCGTACTGTTGTATATATTTTAGCTTTATGCTTTATGACAACCTGTTTTTGTTCTTTCCTTCCTTGTATAATCATTCAAAGCCTTTTCTAAAATTCCGACCTCCTCCTTGTTATCAGGACCCCCGTTTATTTGGCACTTGAGAGTACGGTAATAAGGCAGATATACAGCAAGAAGAGAAGAGATTACCGAAGGGGAAAGCGAGCACGAAAATGGATACACCTTTGTTTACCGCTTTTTAAGCTGTTCCGTAATAAGATTTGTTGCTTTTTATCTGTATACTGGGTGCAGCACATACGTGGTTATGCTACAGCTGATCGTATTTGGTTTCTAAAATGTTATTAACCGTCATTGAAAACGCACAGTTTCATTGCTTTTTTGTATCATCTTTTGATAGGTATTTTTCTCTTACCGTAGTTTTATTGCATAGTCCTTTTTTACACTGGCATTTTCATGTCTCTCTTCTCAGTGCTGATTTCAATATGTATCTTCAAGAAAATACCCGTTGCATTCCTGTTTAAAGTTTGCTCTGATCTGTAGAAATAATTGAAGTCTTTCAAAGCTTATGCAATTTGTGTATCTTTTTACAGCAATGTTTCCAGTATGCTATAAATCTTATCTAGCAATTTTTGCTTCATTTCGGTGAATTTTTCTTATTTCACTGTTTTAGTGTGTGGTTTTCGTCTCAGCTAATATTTACTATTCTATTAAGTATCGCTATTTTTCGTTTTCACCAGAAACTGAAGAAGAACTCATACAAGCTGCAATAGAGCTATCTAAATTGCAAAAATAAAGTTCTGTAGTAACCGAAGAATATCTATTATGCTTAGAATTTTTTTCATATTAGAGTTCACATTACACAATGAATAAGTACGCTCAACATGGAATGTTCGGCAATAGATTTATCAAAATTACAAAAATATATTATAAAAATATACTGTATTGTACTTAGAATTTTTTAGCATAGAATTCGCGTTACACAGCAGTTAATTACGTTGAACACGGAGTTTAGTCTTTTTTAGCTTAGAATTTGCACTATTTAATGTTGTTCTATGTTTAACGTGGAATTTCGTCCAATGAAATTGCTAGTAGAAGTGAAAAATAGCAGGGATACTTTCGGTATATATTTGCGTATGTGGAATATTTATTGCAGTATATGTTTGTGAAGGATATTCTGGTTGAGTATCTACGCTATGCTTATAACGTACTTAGATAGGGAAAAGGAATGTAAGTTTTATCTCGCTAGTGGAAGCAATCTGATAATATGGTTTTATACAGCTGAAAATCAATACAGAAATAGAAAGAAACTGTAGAAAAGCTAAAGTGTACATGCATGTTGGGAGGCGTGTTTATCTTTAGGCTGCTGCATCCTTAGTAAGGAGGCCTTTCAAGGCTCATCTTGCAGGGAGAAGTACTTCTTATTTACTACAATGCTATTGCCCTAATGTAGCTAGAACCAAATAGAAGTCACGTTATACAGCATTTCCAATATTATATTACCTAGCATGCTCGCAAAGAATGCCTTTGCTCATATTGCTTTATTATAGCTTTTGTACATGTTACTTTTCATTGTAAATACCATCTATTATTAGATGGAAAGAGTCTATTCACAGAAAGAGAGTTGTTCCCGGGTAAAATTTATTCATTGTCCTTCTTCACTATGCAACACTCTTTTCAGTTTATTAGTGTTTGCTCTCCCTACCATGATAATTTATGAAAATAAGTGGGAAAGTTATACTTTTGGGGGAGTGTGAGAAATGGGTAATTACTATGAGAATCCTGTCGAAAGTTTCCTGTTGCTCATATACGTACATCCCATTCCTTTACAAGTGAAAATGTTTATGACGTTATCAAAGGGAACGATTGATTTTTTGAGTACTGTTTCAAACACGAGAGAAATAGCATTTGCAATAGTTACAGGCTGATAGTATCGTTAAATCTGATCCACTTCCAGGCGGAGAATTTCTGATTGTCATTTTCACATAAGTACATGTCACAGCATTTGGACAAATTGCGGGAGACGGGATCTGGTTGGGTCTTTAGGGTCATCTGCGGAGAAGGATGATTCTCTTTTAGGAACCACATATTTATGATGTCTAATAAAATTCGCAATTTTTGAGATCTCTTACACCCTTGTCGGATATTTTCTTAAGTGTTAGACCTCTATTTAGTTAATAGAATTAATTGCCGGATATGTCTTCATAATTGCAATTCAAATATTCCAAGTCCTCATTCTCCTGAAATGTGCTGCTTTGTAGCATTTCAAAAAATTTAGAAATGCGTTTCATTAGAGTAATGAAAAAGGGGTTAGAATATTTCACTTTTATTTCATTCTATTTTAACCCGTTGCAAATTAAAAAATGGAAAAGGACGGCTGAATTTTCAAGGTTCCCCTGTCCCTCTTGTACTGTATCTACTGTATTTTTGTTACGTCATCATACTGTTATAGCTTGTGTTGCTGCTGTTGTATGCCAATGCCAGGCCTTCGATGCCGCACCGCCCATTGTGATTGTAAATGTTAAATGCAGAAAGAGAGGCATTGCACAGGTGGTCCTAGACGTGATTTCTCCTTTGATCTGAAATTGGAATTTTTATTTTAGAGGTACTGTATATTTCTATTCGATTGGAAGCGTTCTCTGTGAACACGAAGATAGTGTGTCTTATTGCTAAACTTTGATTTCTCACCTCTAAAATAAACAATCACTTCACGCAGAGCAACCGTCGTCTGGAAACTGGTTAGCAGTGGCCTTTCCTTAATTTGTCAAGAATATTTTCAAAGTTGAAGCGTTCCTTTGCAATTTTAGCTTCATTATCACGACAGCTTACCCGGTAAAAGAGCTCTTGAAGTCAATGTTTACTTGTGAATTTGTTGGGAGTAACCGGTTGCACAATAAAAATAACTCTTACTTAGATTAAGCTTAGATTTAAACCCTTAGGAACATGTAAAATACTTTTTTATCTTTGCATACCCCCAGATTCTCTAGACATGACCTTGGAAAAACTGAAAGAAACCATATGTCAAGAAGTTGATAAACGACTTGAAACATTGAATGATATAAGTGAACAGATTTGGAAAAACCCAGAACTTGGGTTTGATGAGAAGTTTGCTCACAAACTGGTTACAGATTTTTTGGAGAAAGAAGGGTTTGAAGTGGCAAGGCAGACACCATTGCCAACTTCATTTATTGCAAAATTTGGGAAAGGAAATGGTATAAAAGTAGGTATTGTCATTGAGTATGATGCACTGCCTGGCATTGGTCATGCATGTGGACACAACTTGATAACTGAGGCAGGCATTGGAGCTGCTTTAGGTATTGTGATGCAGGAGTTTATTATATCTACCTCTATCTACACATTTGTCCTGATTTGAGTGCAACTGTGATTTAGAGTGTTTTATATTTTGTGTCTGGTACATAATGATTTGTATGGAGTCAATTACCTTATGTACTGCAGGCTGCATGTGATTGAGGATGCTGCTTTCATTTCTTTGTTAAATTGCTTTTTACTTGAAAAGTCCAAGAGTTCTCTCGGTCATATCATTATCTTGTAAGTGTGTCAAATATGTTGAAAGAATTGAATCAAGTTTTAGTGTCATGTCTCTGATTACATGTAGCTATAATTCCATAGGCATAAAGGCTGCTCTTACTCTTGACAACCTTTGTGAAGGCCAACTGCTTGTTTTTGGGACTCCAGCTGAAGAAGGAGGTGGTGGCAAAGTTCTTATGATAGAGAAGGGTGCCTTTGATGATGTTGATTTTTGTATAATGGCACATCCATATGTTGAAGACATAATTTACCATCCTGAACTTTCCCTTGAGCACCTTCAAATCACCTATCATGGTATGTAGCTTTTTGTTGCAAGTGTAGATGATAGTAACACTACCATGGCCTAAGCTAGCATGCAATCAGTGTTAAAGTTATTTGTGTTTCTATCAAACTAAATTATTAGAAATGTAGGCCATCAAAAACACTTGTGTAAAGCAATGTAACAAAACAATCCGATATCTATGATGCATCGAAATTAACAAGAGAAAAAGCACACAAATTGAAGTTTCTAGAAGGTTGTCCATTATCCAATTAGATTTTAGCAACATAGCATGTGATATGATTTCCAATAATAATCATAATCATCATGTTCTAATAACCAGTGTTGGGGTAACAGAGCAGTGGAAAAAAATAGTGTGATATGACTCTATTGACCAACAGTAATTTGCTATAGTTTTAAGAGGTAGTAACATATTCTAATATCTTTTGTATGGATAAATTATGAGCTCTTGGCAAAATTATAGAAGTTTTTTGACCTTTTCAGTACATTGCTCTTAAGGAAACGTCCTATCGTCATAGTTAGTTGAGTTCTGTTGACATGTCTAGGGAGAGCATCTCATGCATCAGTGGCACCATGGCAGGGTATTAATGCTTTGGATGCTGTCGTTCAATGCTACAATAATATAAGCATGATGAGGCAGCAAATACTACCTGATTGCAGAGTGCATGGTATTATCACTAAAGGAGGTGAAAAGCCAAATATTATTCCTCAAATTGGACAGTTAGAGTATTTTGTTAGAGGCATAACAGATGAGCAGCGTGATGATGTAAAAAAGAAAGTCATTGGATGTGCTGAGGCTGCTGCCATTGCTACTGGTAAGTTATCATACTTTCATTTATGCTGTTTTGAAATTGAGGACTTGAAACTTAAATGTCATTATGAAGGGTGATGTGCTTGATCAGTTTGACCAAGGTTTTATTGATTAACTTAGTTATTTAAATTTATTTTCTTTGTAAATGCCAGTTGAAAGACAATAACATAAAGTCTTTTCCTGGTATGAGCTACACAGTCACATGTATCTATATTTCAGCTGTGTTTTAATTTCTTTTAAAATCTACATAAAAAAGCTCAAGACTCTAATCTATAGTAGAGCTATAGTTGTGTGTTCATGTTATTTGTGTGTTCATGTTATTAGTGTGATCTGTTTTCATCTTGCTGTCAGTCTTTTTGTTTACTTTTCCATACAATATTGGTTACCACATAATGTCCACTGACTATACTGCTAACATTGCAATGTACTCTAGAGATTGTTGTGAAGCCAATAGTATATTATAGTTTTGTGCATTCTCCCTAAAAACAGGTGTGGTACAACATGAGTAATTTCTCATTTCTGTGGTTATAAATGCAGTTATAGGAAAAGTGGCATCAAAAAATTTTTATATGGGTACATTATAATATTTTTGTTTTTCCATTTAGGTTGTAAAGTTGAAATAAAGACCATTGGGCATCCATACTCTAACATGCTCATTAACAAATGCCTTGCAACTCTATTTGAAAACAATGGATTCCAACTAAACCTGGAGTTTAAAGAGAATCCTCCAAATATGGTAGGATCTACTGATATGGGAAATGTTTCTCATTTAAAGCCCTCAATACACCCAATGTTTAAGATCCCAACAAAAGGACCAAACCACACAAAGGCATTTACAGAAGCTGCTATCAAGCCTGAAGCACAAGAGCCTACAATTAAGATTGCAAAATGCATAGCAATGACTGCAATAGATGTTCTTCATGATAAAAAGCTATTAGATGAGATATATAAAGGTTTTAATGCAAAATGAAGCACGCAGGTAAAATTCTTTTTGAGCATTTACTTTACATGCATTGTTATCTATGTTGTTGTGAAGTTTAAAATAATGAGTTCTTGCATCAGTCTGTGGGAGAGTCTTTCCCAAATTTTTATCACATAGAGGCACATCATTTTGCCTGGCTGATATGATGACATGTATGTTGTCATTGACTTTGGACTAGTTTATTCTTCACATTTTATTAATGAATTTTATTATTTTTGATCACATTTTGGTTTTTGTCCTTTTAAAGATAAAGCAGCTACAACAGTGTTAATTTTTGAAATTAATTGCTTGGTGCCATTATATTTTTCAGGTTTACAGATCTGCCACTAGCATACACAATACACAATCATCGTATGCAACTACAAATGATATTCACATTTAGAGGAAACTTTGCACATGATATTTTGACTGGTCTTTGGTAAAAGTATTGTTTTCTAGAGGAACATTCAGCAGAATCAGAAGACAATTCACTCCAGTGTATCAGCACTAGCAATTGGCCTCATTGGTCTGCTGGGATATTCTTTAAGGGAGGTACTTTTATGAGTTACAAGTATGGCACACACCCTAGTTTCAATGGAGAACTGAAACAAATGCCTCATAGTATGTCAAATAATTAACTATGTCAGTTTGGTACCCCAAACAATTTTATAGGAGATATGCCTGCTTGTTCCCTTGCCTAGCACACTGCTGATTCACCAAAATTTTACTGTTAAGCTTTTAATCTTCCCTGTGTAGTAAATAAGAAGAACATCTTACATTTATACACCAGTTTCTATTTTGATTTTTCAGTTATACCAACATCCATCAGAAATCTAGTGTGAATAACAAAAATTAGTTGAGTTGGTTGAGTTACATCTTTTTGATACAGCAAGCCCCTGAACTTTTTGAGTTTCTTTGGCATTGCTTCAAGCATTGCATAGTGTTGCAGGGAGGGGCAATCAGAGTTTGTTGTGGTGATAAATGTCTTCTTCAGTGTTGTTTCCTTAACCAAGTTGAATGTGAAATTTCATCACCCACATTTTGTTGCTGTTTATCTTGTAGCAGAGCATCTGCTACACTTCAATATGCCTTCATGTTTTGCTAAATGTCTTGCCTTGTTATAATCATGCTATTTTCAGTAGTATAAACATGTATTTAACTGTTTACTAGCACCCATGATAGGATTTGCATTTTCTTTGGTAGCACATCACATATTTTTTGGTCAGTCATTTTGCTTTTTGTCATTGTGTAGCTTCCATTCCAAAAGTTTAGTCACAAAGATACCATGATCTTTTGCTCAAAGGCAAATTCATATTGTGAAGTTTGTTAGAAAATATTCAACAACTGAAGAAAATTATCTTGAATCCCAAGTAAAATATAATCACCAATCAGGACAACTTGAAATGGATCAGCAAAAACAATACCCAAACAATGTAGAACTTAAAATGAATTACTACTCACAGTCATGAACTTATCAAAGTGGCCTAAACAAAGTGACAGATTTCAACAATGCAAAGAGTGGAAAAACTCTATCCACTCTTATACAAAATTAGATTCCATAACTTTGTGCAAACTAAACAATGAAATAGTTAAAGTGTACTATTAAAAGTCTAAATAATTTGAAGAAACAGTCATTGAATGCAACTCTATCTGCTACATTTTGAATTCAATAAGCCTGCTAATGCATTAATCGTGTGGCCAAAGACTTTACAACAAAATGTAGTTGTCAAGTTAGGGGAAGTCTGATGTTCTTTGCTTTGATAATGAACTGCCAGTTGAGAATGACTTAGCAATATTGACAATCCTATATGATGTTACTCTTCCAGAAGTTTTTAACTTGCATTAAGTCATTGCTAAGCTAGTTGACATGAAAGCTATGCAGCATTTGATATGCCCTAAAATTGAGATTTATTACCTTTCTTACAAGGTGAGAGATTAAACGCATTGTACAAAGCATTGGAAAATAAAGGAAGCTAAATATGCATGGAAAAGCTTTAATATCTATAACACTCTTTCATAATCTGAAGGAGATAGAACTGAATAAAATGTTAAATCTATTTTGCATAAGAATTTATAAATACAAACCAAACTAACAATTTACCACAGCACGAAAAAGCGGCAACATAATTTTGACATACTGAAAGCTTTTTTCGTCCGACACTCATCAGAGTATGAAAACGTCGGATAATGACCTAAAGGTAAACCTAAATTTATATCCAGATGCAGTTAATGTGTTAGGATGCGTCTAATTGGCCCCAAGTGTGACCAATTAGGACCTATCAACATAGTTTACTTAA
>WIPJ01000813.1:751624-772845 GCA_018155075.1 Cassiopea andromeda | reverse complement strand
GTAGACAAAAAGAGTTTGTTTTCTCATTGGGACTCTTTAAGTAAACTATGTTGATAGGTCCTAATTGGTCACACTTGGGGCCAATTAGACGCATCCTAACACATTAACTGCATCTGGATATAAATTTAGGTTTACCTTTAGGTCATTATCCGACGTTTTCATACTCTGATGAGTGTCGGACGAAAAAAGCTTTCAGTATGTCAATTATGTTGCCGCTTTTTCGTGCTGTGGTAAATTTCTGCAGTATCAACAGACTATTTACAAACTAACAATATTGCATAATTATCAGCTGGTACATTCTGAAGCAGGCATGCATCTAATCATGTCTGCTAAGATTTTTCATTAGTTCAAAATACATTTGACACTGCCAGCCTTTAAGAAACGGGAAGATGTAGCACTCCAACTCCTTCAATAGCTGGCTATTCTTTGTTTGCACTGCCATTATTACTGATTGTAACAATTGAAAACATTCTTCAGAGAGCCATGGGGGCCTTGGATCTTCAAAGTTCTCCCATATGTATTTTTCCATTACTTTCCCATAAGTATTGCTAAGTTGCTGTGGTGATGATTGCAAAAGCAGGAGGAGAAACACCTTATCAATCTCACATGTACAAATTAAGTCCCTCTGTGATTCTAGAATAAATGACTCTCTTTTTTCATATGCTTCAATGATAGAGCCAACTTCTGATAACATTTTCAAAGCTGAATGATAACTCCCAGAGATAATATGGCAGGTAATACCTTCTCTTGTTGAATCTATGTAGTCAATAATGCTATATTGCCGTTGAATCTCTGCTGCTCTGATGAAATGCTCACTAGCTTCATGTATCTTTCCCAATCCTTTTAGTTTCACTGCTATTTCCAATGAAAGCATTGCTGATAAAGCCGACTGTCCTTCACGTCTTAATATTTTAATAGCTTGGTTATAGCAGTGAATTGCTTCTGTTAAATGTTCTTCAAAGGCAGGGCAACTCACATCTACGTTATCCTTCTCTGCTGTGAAGAACAGCCTGGCTGCTTGTACCAATGCATCTGTCTCTGCTACGGGGTTATTTAGGGCACTTTCACAATGTGCCTTAGCAATGCAACAGAAACCAGCATATTGTGGACATTCCTGTTGATTCAAAACTCTTGTTAAAGTACCAAACTGATCACTGGCATCAGAAAAATTAGGTTTCTTGAGTAGCCTTTTCTTTAGCTTATTGTTTATAGCTCTGTAATTTGCAAGGACATCTAGCTCTCTATCCATCTTCAATTCTTTAACTGTGTGAGCAATCAGTGCCTTCAGCTCAGCGATGAATTGCGGCCATTAAAAACATCCTCGCCCTTACATCTACAACCTCGTAGCAATGTCAGTATTTAACTGAGGCTGCAGGCAAGGGTCATAAGAGCCTGCACTTTTTCCGATCAAAAAGGACACAACTGTGGTAAAATGTTATTGTACGTTCTGTTAGCAATTCTCGTAGCTGTTTCAATTCTGTGTACCTTAGACTGGGTTATAAGAAGCATTAAAGTATGTACAAGAATAAATTTGGAAAAGAGCCATGTTATGGTAGGTGGACACAGAAACAACACTACATTACCATGCAATCCGTTCTATGTTGCAGTCAAGGCACCTAAAAGAGTGAAATGACAGGCCATATTTTGAAACTGCATACCTTTGGTGCTAGATTGGTCATTCAGCTGACTTTCAACTACTGGTAGAAACGTTATAAAATATATACAAAGGCCTATTTTTCCTTAGTTTACCTGTTTTCAGAGGTAAACAGAGTTGGTGGGGTCTGAAATTTTGCAACTTTAAGCAATTATTATCCAATTTCTGCAATTTTATTTTGGCATCTGACTCTACAAGATACACGTATTCAATAAGTCTGAAGACATCCGGAATATATAATTAATGCCTTCACTGTACAGTGGGCTAAAGGCGGACGTTGGCATTTTTTGAACATGTTGCAGCAAAATATCAATTAGCACTTCTAAAATCTTGAGTTCGTTGGCAATGAAGTTCTATTCGAACTGTGTTTCTATCATTTCCAGTAGCAAGCTATGCCCTCTTAAGCTTAAAACTTTTGTGAGAACTTGGAACGGCAAATTCAAGGTGTCTCTCTTCAAATGAAGTTGCAGTTTTGTTACAAAAACCCACTCATTTTTCTATTAATTTTTAAGATTCGCTCTGATGTTTCTATGAGGGCTCTGAAGCATTCATGCGTTTGCAGTGTAGCCATTTGATACTTTAATTTTTAATGTTTTGACATAAAAATATCACTATTTTTGTTGTTAACACTGAAAAACAAAATTTTTCATGAGAAATAATGATCAAATTGAATGAATATTTGTAAACATCTTGAAAACGTCCTAGCAAAACATATGACATGTGCATATTTTCTGAAACTAGGTCTTTTGCACTACATTTTGAAAGCTATTTCATTCTGTTCTGCCTGGGATATTTGGAAATCTTTTACAATAAAGAATTGCTACAAAATGAGTTTTCGCTAGAAGCGAAGTATGCCTGTGTAATATTCTGCATCAAACTGTAATAATGTGCACAAAATCACAAGATGAAAAGAAAGAGTAAATTTTTTCACAACACTTCACTCTTTAGCAACTTTGAGTTCTGAGGTCAATTTTTCACTATTTAAATATTGCATGGTCAATGCATTACATTCCAAAAGCCATTTACTTTATTCATTAATAATCTGTCATTAAAAGTTTAGAACACTCTAGTTCTAAATTTAATTTCTACATACCTGTTGAATGTGAAAGTAGCTTTTTAAAAGTTCTGAATGCCATATTCTTTTCCTGTAAGCATGACATGTACAGTGGTGCATTGACTGATGATTTACCAGTTATCAATGCTTAAAGTTTTGATTAGGTTTTACCATTTTTGGCCACTAATGCCAGTATCTCTAAGCTAAAATCTTTATAAACACCATCTATAAACAGAGATGCATCAATTAGTTGCAATTTTCTTGCTTTGTGCTTTTCAACAAGTGTTTACTCATGCTTTTTTGGCTAAGTACTTGGAAGTTATGGCCCAGTGTCCACAAAAACACCCACTTAACCCAAATAAAATGCAGTGGTGGTTTTTGAGGAAAAATTGGAGAGGAGAGGGGATGAATTTGCCAAGTGTTTTAGAAGTAGCTGAATATTTGTTAAGTGCACATGTTTTTCATAAGCAAACATTTGCAAGAATTTTGAAGTTCAAGCAAGAAATGTGTCTTCAGCCTTTATTCCATTACTTTTGGAAAGAATTTGCAAACTTGGGGCACTCTGCCTCTCTTACCCCTGATATCCACTATTAATAAAGTGTATATTTGGTGATTTGTTATTTATTTTTTAGGTAACTGGGGGAAGTAGTGGTATTGGACTTGCAATAGCAAAATGTTTTGTCACACAAGGGGCAAATGTTACTCTTGTTGCAAGAAGCAAGGTACTTAGATTTGTCTGAATATGGATGTTGCTGCCATTTTAAGAGTTCAGTAAATGTTATTCAGAGTGGCTACTTTGTAATGAAATAACCTTTGCTACAGAATTTTGTAATGAAATAGCCTTTGCTACAGATTTTGCTAAAATTTGAGCATTAGATTATACCAGGATCATCTTAGTATTGATGATGTATTCTGTCTACCTGATAGCACAATGTGCAGTAATTCGACATTTTGTAACCATAGGCCTTTCAGATCAATGTTTTTGTGTGTACATAATGAAATAATTTCTATTACAGATTATTATTTAAAATTATACAAAGTTCTTAAATTCATATTTTAGATTAAGCTTGCTCATGCTGTCATGGACTTGGAGAAACAAAAGAAAAATGAAAGTCAAAAGGCAATACATAAAATTTTTTTTTGAGATATTGAGCTAATCTTATATCTTTAATCTCTCCCAGTAAGTCAGTTAAATTTCTTACATCATGAGAATTTGGAATAAGGATGTTATTTTCTTAAGTTTGTGATACTTAACCTTTCTATGACCAGTAGTTCTGTATACGCTATTTCCTGCTTACCCAGAAATCTTTCAATATCTGGTGTAATGAAGCAAGTTGTAGCAATTTCAAATGATATATTGCCTTGTGGGATTTATAGTTGCTTTTCCCTTTCATAGATATCTATTGTTTCAGTTGATTTAACAAAAGATCTGCCATATGTTAAGACTCCATATGAAGAGGTAGGACCAATTCTATATCAGAAGAAATTTTATGCTGTTTAACAAGTATATTGTTTGGTGAAGTGTCATTGCCATATGCCTACATAGTTACCAAATTTCTACAATTGATAACCCATCTATTGGAGATGCCCCTCTCTGATGATGCTCCATGAAAATCTAAAAAATTATATAAGCCCCCTCTCTCTCCAACACCAATGCATCAATGAATTTCCCCCTCTGACTACATCTAGTGAAGTATTTATTGAAATATTGTCAGATGTATATGTCCTAATACAATGAACCTCAGAGAAAGGCTTGAACATGATGGTAAAACCCAGATGAGATAAAATTTGGTACAAGTGTTTAGATAAAAAAAAGTACACAGCTGGATAATACTTTGTTAGAACTATGTCTCCAACTGCTTTGTAGGTTTGTTTTTAATTTTAGGCATATGATTGCAATGGTCCTGTTGATATTTTGGTCAATTGTGCTGGCTTTGCATTATGTGGTACATTTAATGATACTGAGCCTGAAGATTTTAAGGTAATTTGGATATGACTGCATTCTCATTCTGTAATTTGAGTGAACTATTTATGTGGACTATGTATGATTCTAGTTATTGATTTTATATTGATGTTGTTGCAATTTATCTATAGTAAAGGATGTGAACATTCATTATTGCCTTTAATACCCAGTGTAGGACTTCTTCTTATATGACACAATAGCTAAATTTCAGAAGTAATAATCATGTGCAAGAAGGGCATTTTTGCAGGCATGTGATAGTATAGATATATAAAAGCTCTCAAACTTTTTTATCTCCTAGTCTGCATTTGAAGTTTTCAAGTTTCAGCATATAACTGAATCTGTTAGACTTGTGTTGAAGTAGCTTGTTAGAGCTTCATCTTTAATATAACTTTGTATAAACTCAAATTAGTAAAACTTTTTAAAGAGAAAGCATCATATTTTGATTTATTCTATTGACCATAAATCCTTTTATTCAGTGGAACAGTTACATAATGATATATTGGATGAATTTTTGCATGATTTTTTCATTTAACATTTATCAAAATAATTTCATTAAGCCTTATATTTTATGCTAATGGATTACAATTGTGTACAAATTTTATCTTCTCACATTGAATTGTACAATTTACAGCTTATGATGGATACAAATTACTTTGGAAGTGTAAACATGACTAAATGTGTTGTAAATGACATGATAGAGAGATCAAAAGGCCATATTGTGTTTGTTTCATCTATAGGAGGGCAGGTAAGATAAAACCCCACTTTTCCTTTGTACCTTCAGAAAACTGTATTCAACATGTTGCTTCTATGTGCAAAATATTATTTTGCATTTCATATGATACTTAATATTGCTGTTAGTAGCTTTCTTCTGTAGTGTCATTTCAACTTTGTACTTTGAATTTTACTGTTGTCCTTCTAAAGCTTGGCTTGTATGGTTACACTGCATATTCTGCATCAAAATATGCACTGAGAGGTTTTGCTGAATCCTTGCATGCAGAGGTATTGTCTACCCTTTTATTCTTAAGGCTGAATTTTGTTTTTGGTTTCAATCTTATGCCTTAGAACATATTTTGAAAATACATTACTTTTTACTGCAGTATAAAACTTTCTCTTAGTGATGATCACCCAGACCTTGTGATGAAGAGAAAGTCAGTCCAGTCTTGTCATGGCCAAACTACCTCCTTTGTGATAATTTGCCATAGAGAATGATTTTAAGTGTGCCATTATACTACTAAGAAAAGCTTAACATAGATGTACTTGGGTCAACCCAAGAAAAAATTAGAAGGACTAGGTGCAATAAATATAGCATTTATTAAACAAATTTGTTTAGACAAAGAAACATGTTTAAATTATAAAGGTAAAGCAGTTAGTTCTTCATCATTAGACTAAACTCAACTCCTAAAAATAAGTGATGGTAGACATGCTATAGTGGAAAGTATGAAGACACTGTAGATGCAGTGAACTTTCCAATAGACAGCATTAGAATTTGAAATTACTAGGAAACATTAGAAAATACCCAATTGCTAGTATGATCAATTATGCACACAGTTTGACTTGTCTACCATGAAATTGCACACACTAGATGACAAATCCTGATCTTGGATCTCTTAAGTCAAGTTACTTTTAGGTTCTAGGTGCTTAGCTGATTTCCTAGGAAGTCAGTATTTGGTTTATTCAATTTCTTGCTAGCTTTATCCAATAGTAATTGATCATTGGAGAAAGGAAGGCAGTTTCTCTAAAAGGAAAGCAGTTCCTTGAAAAGCAAGAAGGTTCATGCTGTTAAGTCACCATGACTTTTTGTGAATCTGAAATGCAAATTCCAAGTGCTTGCAAATCAGTGGAAGCAATTTCAAAGAGGAAAAAGCAGCATTTCCTATAAATTATGAACCTCTATTGTCACATTTAATCCACTGCAAATATGATTTTTTGTATTCACTGCTATAAGGAAGTGAGTAATCTAAGGCAGTCAATAGATTAGGTTTTTGGAATTGATGTGGTTGCATATGTAAGTGCTATTCTTTATGAGGCCTGCATTTGGCCCTGTATTAGAGCATCACGCAATTTTGTGGCTCCTTTCTTAGCATGCTCAGAAACACATTTAAAGATGTTTATATCTGTTTTTATTTATTCATGTACCTATGCTCCACACCCATCAACAAGGCCAAAATCTCTTTTGTCAATGGCATCAACAACAAGATTGCTTCCTATTAGTCTGGATCTTGCTCTTTCTGGTCCCTAGCCAAAGTTATCTCATACAACTTCTGCTATTCTTCTTTCCTCTTCTAGAAACCAACTCTGGCTTATTTTTGTGCATTCCTTCATCTAAAGCCAACCTTTTCATATCAACTTTTGCTTCCAGTTCCAATCTTGATGACTAAGAGTCCCAACCTTTCAACCCTACATCCACCATCACAATGCCCCTTGCTATGTTCTCTACATGCAAAGTTACGAAAAGCCCATCTTCAGCTCAGCACCTCTAGGTCCAAAGGACCTGATGCTATATCTGCTATAGTTCAAAAGTGCTGTGCCCCTGAACTTGCTCCTATTCTCAGCATACTTCAGCTTTCTTTCACATTTGGTATATTTCCTTCTTCTTGGAAACTTGCTTACATTTTCCCTATTCTCAAAAAGGGGACAAAGTTGACCCTTAAAACTATTGCCCCATTGTAGTTACTTCTCTCATCTCTAGGACTATGGAGACTATTTTCACTAAACAACTGCTTGCCTTCCTTTGAAACAAACAACCTTCTTTCTGATCACCAGCATGACTTGACAAGCCGGATCTACTGGTGACCTCCTAGCCTATGCAGTTCTTGCTTGGTTCTCTGCTCTACAATTCTATGGTGAGAATAGAGTAATCTCTCGTCTGGCACATAGGTTTTGTTGCTTAACTGTCAATGTTTGGTTTCTCCCACACCCTCATTGTATGGATTGCTAGCTGCCTATGTGATAGGTCAATTGCAATTAGTTTCGATTGATTCCTCTCTTTCCCTCATTCCACCAACTCTGCTGTACCTCAGGGTTCTATTATCTTTCATATTCTTTTTATCCTCTTTATAAATGATAAGCTTTCTTCTACATTCTCAAGCATTGAATCTTTCGCTGATGACACTTATTTAAGTTTTTCTTTTTCATCCAATCCACAAAACCTTGCCTATTCTAAATTTCACCACAATGTAACTCCTCAGCTTCACTTCTCACCAATGACTTGATAGATATAGAGAGGTGAACTAACGACAACCTTGTTAAGTTAAATCATGGAAAGACTACAGAAGTTGTTGTATCACGCATATATCTCCATGATTTCCCCCTGTTTTCATGAATGGTCACGAACTGGACATTTCATCTTCTTTCACATATCTTAGTCTTTCATTTTCAGCTAATCTCACTTGGAAACTTATGTCCATTCCATTGCTATGCATGCATCTCAAAAACTTGGCTTTCTCTTTAGAGCCCGTGGCTTTTTCTCACCTTCTCAACTATATACAAATCCCAGTTCTATCCTTCTCTGGAGTACTGCTTCCATGTCTGGGGTGGTGCTCCTAAATCTTCTCTCCATCTTCTTGATAAAGCCCAGTCTAAAGCAATTCATCTCATCAACAATCCAAACCTCACCAAATCTCTACAGGCTCTCTTCCATCGTCATCTGGTTGCAGATCCTTCCATTTTCTTTCGCTGTTTTCAAAGACATTGCTGTCTAAAATATCACGAGTATTATTCTCAATCCAATGAGGCATGTTTGAACCACCAGAAGTTCTATACAATCACACCTTTTCCAAGTTATGCCACCTAATCCTCGAACTCTAGCCTACAAACCATCTTTAATTTCAAGAGCTTCTCAACAATGGAACACACTCCCTTCCACTGCTTTCCCCGGACCCTACAATTTGTCATATTTCAAATCTAATATCAACAAACTTGATCTTATCTCTCTGTATTCTTATCCTTTCACCCCCTTCTTTATCATTCATTTGCCGGTGCTTTGTTATTGGCCCTATGGCCTTTCCTTGAGACAGCCTACTTCAAAAATCATGATAATTGCATTTTGTGCTGCTTTTAGCTCAGACCACATAATATTGGTGTCTCAATTGCATTCCCACCAGATACAGATACTCCTGGGTTTGAAAATGAGAATCAGTTCAAGGTATCATTATCTATTAATTAGGCAATGAACCATAAAAAGTTTTTGTATGCTGGACAATGTTTTTGTGACCAATTGAGAGGGACAATTTCATATGTCATCTCCTCATATTAACAGTCGTATACATCACGTCTAAGTTTTATCAAATTTAGTGCACCAGCACCAGTAACATCGCGAGTACGATATTCAAAGGATACTTTCTTACAGATATTCAAAATAATGAATTATTTACACAGAGAGTGCATTTTTTCTTCAATGGACTCTCTAGGTAAGCAAGTTAGAGAGTCTTTGCATATTACGACATTTATTGTGACCAGAATCATGGATATGTCTGATTCTTTACCTAAGCAATCAGCGCCAATCAGCAACCTTTCGTTTTGTTATTTGTGATATTAGCCAATCTGTACTTATACATCTTCTGTTTTCATAGAATTTTCATAGAATTTTTATATATCTTTTTATCAAATTTTGCTTTTTAGCCTGAGGCAACGCGGCAGATTTCTGAAACGGCGGGGTTATTTTCTCCAGATCAAGTTGCACAAGTGATATTTGAAGGAATAATTGTAGGAATTAATTATAATTACTTAATTAATTAGAATAATTGATTTACATGGCATTTTGCTTTATTACAAAATAACATTTATTTGAGAAATATTTTCCAACTAAGTCGCATGATTTGTGATGTGGTTAATGCTAAAACAGCAAATTTGTTGTGGGTATTAGGGTATAGTATATTTTGAATACCTGATACTGTCAAACAGGGGCATAGCTAGTGGGAGGTGTGGAGGTGTCACACCCCCCCCAACCGTTACTGACTTCAGATTCAATTTCTTTCGTCAGTACATGGCTGCATTGTCTGCCAAGACGCACTCAAAATATTGTTGATAATGCCTCTCCTAGCAAGGATGCTCTTCATGAAATAGGGAGTTCTAGCTAAGAAAACATTTCTATTGGTAGATTCACACTTCTGTCGGTAAATACTCAGCTTTTTTCAGTTTCTGTCGGTAATTCACTTCCGATCGTCGTAGTATAGGTTGTTGCGTCTGTCTATATCAAGAAAAAGGTTCTAATGAGATATTTGGAGATTCCAGAAGGATATTTGAAGATACGCAAAAGTTCATTCACAAGAAATGAATTTTGCAGTTACTGAATTTTTCAGTTAATAATAGGGACCTTTTTGCCTTCAAAGTAGAAATGACATGATGATTTATTAAACCTACAAAGGCCTATATCATAAAGTAATATTGGAATGTCGTGTTTATTCCATGTCAATATCTTGAATGTACCAAACCTAGTACTTTACATATTGAGATTACTTTTGCATGTAGCTAAAAATATTAATCAAATAGCAAATTCCATTGATTATGTGATGTTACTACAAGGACCGTAATTTCTCTCTTGCATTCCAAACAGAATCGCAAGTATCTCATTTGCTGTGGCACTGATGGTTTTGCAATGAATACATTGACATGTGGCGCGGCTCCTCCATCATCGCTAGGAGAACTCCTCATCCAGGTAAATTCCTGATGGATCAATTAAACGTTTTTTTATAAGAAAAATGTTTATAAGAAAATGAGGCTCAACTGGCTAAAATCTTAAGAAAATCTGAAGAAGATCACATGGCTCCAGTATTAAGTGTTTTTGCTGCCTCTAAAATCGATATTACATCAGAATTACATTCAAAGTGATAAAGATAGAATTTGATTATTACGTAAACAAAGAAAGTGTATCCCATTGTAACCAGTGTATTTTAATAAAAGTTGAGGAAATTTTAAGAAAATCTCATGCTCAATTTCGGGAAAAGTTAAAAAATTGAGGCTCTGGCAAAATGATGGTTTTCTTATAAAAAAGTGTATGCCTTAATCTGAAGGCTTAGCCGCCATGTAGCAAGGCAATAAAATCAGCGTTAGTTTTAGAATCCAGTGTTTTGCATTATTTTACTGCGATATTTCGCACATTTGCAAACAATGCTGTCAGCTAACAGAAAGTGTAGTACCAAGAGGTTATAATAATAGCTCTGGTATCGCCCAGATGGCAAAGGGTAATGTAAATCTCTTCAGGCTCATTAAATGGGTGCTTTTCTTTCTTTACTCGTAAAGCCTCTTTTCATTAAAGAGAGGTGCAAGTTTTTTAAGATCTCAAAGAAAATCCTATAAGGGCTATCTAAACCGGAATGACATATTCTTGTTTACTAGGCTCCTGATTTTGGTTGCTGTCATGACTCAAAAATGTGGATGAAATAGTACTCTATTTTTTTTGTTTTGTAGAAATACTGCTGATTTGTTCTTTCACTTTTGTCTATAGCAAAGTCTATTCAATCTCTTAGACTCGAATAGCGACATATTTTCTTTTAACTTTTGCTTGTGATAAAAATAGTAATTAGTTTGTTTAATGCGTGTATCTTTTCATCTTTTAGACTCTTCTTATGGGACCTTTGAGATTCATTATGGTGTTTTATTTATGGAACTTCTCGAGAATCATTGAAAAATGTACGAGAAAAGAAGCAGAAACTAAAAATAAATCAGATTAGCTCCTTAATTTTGTTCAATTTTTTCGTTTACATTTCACGTTTTCATTGTCCTAAAATGAAGATATTGTTTTTGTATTTGAAGTTTCATCGTACTTCTTCCAGAAAAGCATTTTCTATATCCAGCATTCTCATCTTTTTTGGTATATACTACGAAGTTTTTCACCACAATTTCGTATTCGGATTAACTTCTTTTTTATTCGAGAAAAATCAGGCATCCAGTGATGAGTATTTGTGGTACTTTAAATAGGCTGGATGAACAGAAGTTTCACACCGCCTACTGCTTTTGTATTGCAGTACTATTGATGACAAGAGGTGCATTAATTTTGCTCACGTAATTTATTGTCAAGCCACTTTCCCGTAGCTTTTATGCGAATGGAAAGAACTGTGGGCAAAAGTAGATAAAGCGTAAGAGAGGCCTTTACAAAATCGAGATTTTTGTCAGAATTGAGTTAATAATACTTTCCCTTGTAATAAGTGCAAATATTTGGACTCTGGGATTGTCTTCTGGCATGTTAACCGCAAACACCGGTTACCTGATATGTTACCATTACAAGCACAATGATATCATCAATAGGCCGGGTGTATATGGTTGTCTACGCAGACCTCAAACACTATTTCTACCTTTATACATAGATGTTATTTCCTTCACAGACAACAGTGTCTTGTTTTTTTGTACATTAGTAATTGTTGTCAATAGTTGGGCTAGATCTGTGGTTCTTGTAATTTTCCTGCCTATAGATAAGTATCCAAGTTCGCATAGAAATTAGTGAGCTCATACTATTGTGGTATTGCTGTATTTCCTTTTCACCTGAGCAACCCGAGTCAGATTTTATATATATATATATATATATATATATATATATATATATATATATATATATATATATATATATATATATATATATATATATATATATATTTATATATATATATAGTTGTTTATTGTTTATATGTTGTTATGTTGTTACTGACATTAGTCCTTTCAATTCGGTGATTCAGTAGGGATTACAGTGTTCATCACTTGCATATAGGAAATTGGAGTTTTTGGTAAATATGATCAAGAGGAATGTTTTATTCTGATCAAAATTATAATGTTTTTCTTTAAATGCTATTTCTATGCAGTATTGCCCTTATCGCTTTCGTAGATAGATGGAGTATAATAAATTTGCAAATGAAATAAGTGCAGATCCAGTGCTGTAACAGAGGCATTCAGACTTTCCATCATAGTTTTCACTTCAGATAGTTTAAAAAGCTTGCCTCTTTAAACCTCAGAGGGGCCCCTTCAGCACCCCAAAAGTGTGGGGCCTTTAGGAGTTGTCTTAACCCGAACCTGCTTCGGTTACGTCATGTGTTAGCACCTTAAGCTGTAGTTGTCAATCAGAGTTTCTTGAATTCAAATTTATTTGCATGCGCAGTTAGTTTCCTGATTTTTCCCAGCTCAAACCCTTTTGAATGTGTAGAGCTGGGTCTTGTAAAATTACTCCCACTCCAATAACACTCGTGATGTTTTGTCTTGAAGTCCTAATTTGAGGCAGATATTGACCAGTTTAAGGCTGATCCTCAGCTGAGCTAGTGACCAATGACATGGTGTTGCATTTGAAATTTGTAGAGTGTGGTCGGGTGCAGAAGATATGGCATCCTTATTAGGAAGTGTTAAACTTCTACTTTTGTCGTAGTGTTTAGAAGTTATTACCAAAGTTTTTCTCTACTTGAAAATTCAGTATATTTTAGTGGCTTAAATTTCTTTACGAGAGTTTGCTAAAACGTGTGTGATCAATCCAATAATCAAAGAGTTGCATAGAGAAAATTGACATTGCCGAAAGGCTGTGCGTGATGATGAACTTTGTAAGCTTGTATTTAGCCATTGGCTTCTGCACTTTGAACGTTGATCAAACAGGTTTACTGTGGGGGAACTGATTTATTTTAAGTCAATACCAAGGCATTGTACCGGATTTAAAGAAGGGAATGACTCTGTAATGAAGACAGCTTAGCTAGCGATTACCTTCATTGTCAACTGCATGTTTCCCTTTATCAGTAGCTCATTTGCGAAAGTCATTAAATTGTTTGAATGAATGAAAACAGTGATGTAAAGGATCTCCTTTCACACGCATTTGATTGTAAATTTTGTTGGGCGGAATTTACAAACAGGATTCTAACATTAGTTCTGACAATAAAGGAACATAAGAATTCATACCGATTTGTTGTTTCTTTGCGCTGCTGCTCAAACATTTCTATCAAGTTTTAATTATCTGCTTGTAGAATGCTTGTTCAGTCAACTATGACACAATGTGAGTCTCTTACGTCAATGACATTTTCCGCTTTCGGTTGAGCGCAGTCACATGGCTAGTTTTGCTTCGAAAGAACAATTGCTCAGAATTTCTCATCACCAAATGCAACTATTAGTGATCGCAGTTTCTTTTGAAGTGCAGGCTGAGAGTCGTGAGAGTTCATGCTACCTTTTTGTGCAACCTTCACTTTGAATGTCATTTAAGCTGCTTTTCATTTGTTGAAAACGATCTCAATAAGTTCAGAGGGACCGAAAGGGGAGTGAAGATACAATATGGAGAATGTTCAAGTGCAAGCAAATGAAACTACTCTAGGATATAGGAAACCATACTGCTACACGACTGTCGCTTGGAGAACTATGCTCTCATCGAATCAAAACATAGCTATTGGAATAACGAATAGCCTAACCATTTTGCCAGCCATCGTGCTCAATTCTGCATACTGTTATGCCTTGTTCAAAACAGGACAACTGAAGAAGAAATCCAAGCTGCTCGTGTTTTTGCAAAGTACATCTGACTTCTTTTTTGGAGCAATCTCTATCCCATTGTCAGTAATTTTATTTACTGTTTATGGCAATACTCGCAGCTGCTGGCTCGAGAGAATTGCAATGTTTATTGGACAAACAAACGGACACATTTCGCTGTACCTTCTGATGCTCATTGCCATGCAAAGATATTTTGTAGTTAGACCACAATTGGGCAGTTCACGAAACCGTTTTGCAAATGTCGTATTTCTATCGTTCAAAGGTCTTAAAATTGCTGTCTTGTGTATTGTTTCATGGTCCGCATTCACAGGCTTGGTATCTGTTTACTTTTTCGGGCACTTAAAGTCAACTATATTGAACATTACTGTAATGGTTCTCCGTTCCTTGCTTGCGCTTATGACATACATCTTCTACTTTCGCTTGTACTTTTCAGTTAAGAAGCACCAGCGCAAAATGACCTCAAATAGGAAGAAGGCATCAGAAACGAACCATTTTGAGGCTGTCGAAAGAAAATATAGGTCATGTTTGACAACTGTATCATTGGTATTGATAGCAAATGCCATTTCATATATTCCTGTACTAGTAGCAGACTGCTGGACTGGATATTATACTTTCAGAGATGTTTATGCTCCACAGATGGTCAGATTTTGTTACTACTTATTGCATTTTACGTTGTTCCTCAACTCTTCCATAAATACAGTAATCTTTCTCTATAGAGATGGAGTCTCTCGTGCCTTTTTGCGAAGAAAGCTATGCGGTGATCGGACAAAGGTTAAAGACATTCCACCAAATAAATCCCGCGAATTCCCTTTTCAAAAATGAACAACAATGATGAACACTTATGAACAATAGAAAGGGAAATTGTTCTGAAAGAGTCATTGACATAGCAGGAAGAGTTTGCTCCATTAAGGAACAGCCTGAGATCAACTCTTTGTTGCACTCAGATGGAATTCTAGTTTGGCTTAGCAGAGAAAGAGTTTCCTAGCCAATTAATCTTTGCACATTAAAGATTGAGAGCTTTGTTCTTTTAATCAAATTGAAATTCACTTTTCTTGGCCATTGTCGGACAATCTTTAACACAACTATATTTTATCTTAATATGTGTTTTAAATTCAAATTTTCATTAGGCATCAATGCATACGTCGAAGGACCTATAGAATTTGTCTAAAAGCCCGTCATAAAAGTCAAAGTCCTTTCCCGCGCCATTGGAGCGTAGGGCGGTGCCTATCTCCCTTTCTATAGCCCTGGGCCACGCATCTGCGAATGCAGTGAAAGCTACAGCGGGGGGCTGGTCCACAGGTAGCTCGGCGTTTTTAGCTTTCCCACTCCATTCTCATATGTCGAGCTCCAGACGAGAAAGCAGCGAGTACCATTTTTTAAAAGTACTTGGTGTGACTCGGCTGGGCTCAAACCCACGACCTACCGGTTGTGAGGCAGATGCTCTACCACAAGGCCATCAACCCGGTAAAAGCCCGTGGGATGTATGCAATCATTGTGCAATAGAATGGTAAAAAAATTTGACATTAGACTATGAGGTATTCATAAAAATTTTCAGATGTAATTGTAGGAAAGGGGTACTTTTGAATGCTTGCAACATATGCTCGTTGTTTTTTGCAATGCTAGGGGCTGCTGACTCTCTTCAAGTAGCTAGATAGAGTACCCTTTCATCTTTTAAGCCATGACTCAATCCACGAATATTATCAAGGTCTTAAAGTAGTTTGTGGGAATTTGAGCCAGCAGGCCATTATTTTTCTTGGAGTCAGGCATCTTTGATATAGCTCTTGTTGTATATGCGCCTATCTTGCTGCTCCACATGTAGATTATTATGATTACTTTGTTATTATCTCGGTTTTCTTTTCTGTGCATGACGAAAGTAGTTGTTAGTGTACATGCTAGGTCTGAGCAATCAGAACATTCTACTGTTCATTTCATTGAGCCTGGAGGCGATGCTTTAAAAAGTGTACTTATTCAGGCCGATCTTTAGCTAGGTCAAAACTCGACTTGGGTATACTATCTCTGAAAGTGGGATAGTTCATGGAACCAAAGCTACAAATCTGTAAAGTGAAAGCTCTTCATTAAACAAGAAAAGAGAGTCAAATGAGCCTGGAACATAAGTCTTCATTAGTGTAGTTAATGCATTGAAAATACAAAGCTCAGGTTAGCAAGCCTGTATGGTGTAATTTGGGCGTCAGATGATCCAATGGAAGTACACGAAGCACTGTAAAGAGCTTCGATTGAATGGAATGCAATTGGGAGCCATTTGCTTCTGATAATGTGATTCATCACGCTCTGCAGTACATTGACCTTGATAATGTTGTTCTGCAAGAAATAAATTGATCTTCTATTGCAAATAGAAAACAGCAGAGGTAACATTTCTCTGATATTTTGTTAGGGTGCACTTTCCGATGACAGGTGAAGACAACTGAATCTCATTTCTAACCATAGGGATAGCTCTTGTAGGAAATATACCTTCTATTCTTGCTCGTTCGATGAGACAGCAATTAGAAAACACAGATCAATTCCAATAAAAACACAGTTTACGTTTTGCCTTCATGGCTAGCTCATTCGACTCTCAATTGTTAAGAGTGACTCAAACTTTACCTGCTAAAGTTTATCATGCAGTAACAAGGAACTATGACTCAACTAAACTAACCAATCAGAATTTTTTACAAACAGTATGATATATTTGCTTTGGTCAACGCCTTAACAATATTCTAATTCGTTAACTGTGTGAAGGTACAGTCACTTTCCGGAATCTCGTTTTCAATGGGAGATTCTTACGCAAAATCATATACAAACAATAAAAATGAAAAATATTATGATTACTTGAAATGTTCCGACCTTTCAATACTTTAATGAATGAACACAACTAAAAAATGACTATATAACCATGTGCCTCAGCTGACTTGGAAATTGCCAAATGGCGACACGCGCGTTTCCCGACAGTTCTCACCCTCCCTTCCCAGAAAATTAGAACACAGGTGGAGTGCATATCCAATTGAAGCATTGAGCCCAAAGTTGTAAGGGCTGCAAAATGAGCAATGCTAGCTGGTGCTTGTACTTGAGACTTTGTAGCAGCTAATCCCAAAGCATGAAAAAGACAAATTCCATTATTTTATCATCGACATACAATTAGTGCAATGCTTCTTTTCTGCCCTTGTTTGGTTTGAATTCAGGAGATCTCTCCTTATCTACAAATATAAAGCAACAATAAAAAGTTGCAAAAATTTCCGAGGGGCGACAAGTTCACGCTAAAAAAGTTTAGTACAGTATTCTTGTCTCGTGTATTTATTAAACACGGGACATTTCGTTGGTTTATATATACTATACTATCCTTAGAATGCTTCTTCTGTTGAGAAGAATACACCTTTCCTCTCAAGACATTCCAAGTCTCCCGCTTTTTCCTGGAGACTTCCCTTTTTCGGTAAATCTCCCGTTCACCCTATATGTGACAACAACCAACGACAACAACTAAATTTCCTTCAAACGAGGCTATGTCAATGTAAGTGTCATGGCGGATAGATTTGATTAGAGAGGCAACTTAATTGAGAAGATGACAATTGTTATTGGCTTCGAAGGGAGTGCCAATAAGATTGGCATAGGCATCATTGAAGATGGAAAAGTCCTTTCAAACGTTAGGCGGACATACGTGACGCCACCAGGCCAGGGTATGATTCTTCTGTTATATGTTGAATTGTTTTCTTTTCACGGGTAAAACATAGCATCTGTAAGTCTCATTGAAGCTGTAACTTGAAGCTGTAAATTGAAGCCTTTATTTCATTTTGAAGTAGTGAAATAAGTGGATGGTTGCTGCATGTGAACTATGAACTATATAGATTGCCAACAGTGGACAGGCAAGTGTAAAATGGGCTAACAAGATTCACTGTTGACGTTCATGTTGCAAACTATTGCTTTTCTTTGCTTTGTCAGGACAAAGTTGCTTGGTTTGTATAGAAAGTGTTCCCTTACTCTTGTAGGCTTCCTTCCCAGAGATACTGCGCGTCATCATCAGCAATGCATTTTGCAAATCTTAAAGGAGTGAGTTCTACAGAATTCTTTAGCTTTGATATTGAAATTCTGGAAAGCTTTTTCTTTCCCAAGAGCAGAGAAAATTATCTCCCAAAATGTCACATGAAAGGCAGGTTTATATAACGGTAAATGCCTGATAGACCAAGGAACATTTCATGTGCTTAGGCCCAACAACCTACAGCATGGAGTTCGGTTTCCTGCCAGTGTGGCAGTACAGCTATAGTCTTAACTATAGTCTTTGGTGTTCTGGTGTAGTAAAATACAACTATTGGTACATGGTTCTTTTGATCTTTGCACCTTAGGTGTACAACAACATTGAATGTTTGGATACACCTGAGGAGCTAGTGACTTCCTTCAGCACGAGTTATACAAGGAATGTACCCCTGGTTGATAGAAAGAGTGTAAATAGAAAGTGGCTGGCAACAATGCATGTATCCTTCTTAGTAGAGTATTAACCTTGTATGATATAGTATTGGCCAACTGCAGATTTGTAAATACTTAAAGAAGGGAATGTTTGATGAAAAGCAAGCTGCCTCTAGGAAATATGTTTGCTCAGGAGATCTATTTTGATTCAAAGTTTGAGAAAATATTTTGGAAATGATTAAGTGTGCAATAAAAACTATTCTATCAGTGGTAAAGCTAAGGGACTACCTCTTCTTTTTTTCTTTTCTTTTTTTTTAGTATGTAATGGCGGGGAAAGGCCTTAAGGCCTATAACAATGCCCCAACAAAGGAAAAACTTAAAAAGGGAGAAAGGTGAAGTAGATAGAAAGATAAGATCAAGTTTGTTGATGTTAGATTTGAAGGATGATAAGTTGTAGTTTTCAGGGAAAGCAAGGGGAAGCAATGTGTTCCATAGTTAAGAAGTTCTTGGAATGAAAGATGATTTGTGAGCTTGAATTTGTGGATAGGGTAGCATAACTTGGAAAGGGTGATATTGGGTAGAGCTTCTGGTAGTTTGCACTTGCCTCACTGGACCAGGAATGATGTTCATAATCTCCAGGGAACAATGTCCATGAAAATATCCATAGAAAAGTGAAAGATCTGCAACCAGACGATGATGGGAGAGAGACTGGAGAGAATTGGGGAGGTTTGGATTGTTGATGAGATGGATTGTGTTAGATTGGACTTTATTTAGAAGATAGAAAGAAGATTTAGGAGCACCACCCCATGTATTGGAGCAGTACTTCAGAGAAGGATGAAACTTGGATTTGTATATAGTTGAGAAGGTGAGAAAAAGCCATAGGCTCTATAGAGAAGGCCAAGTTTCTGAGATGCATGCTTAGCAATGGAATGGATGTGGGGTGTCCAAGTTAGATGAGATGAAATAGAAAGACCAAGCTGAGTCAAAGAAGATGAAATGTCCAGTTCATGACCATTCATGAAAACAGGGGGAAAATCTTGGTGATGTTGAGACAGGACAGAAGTATTTTTTAGCATCATTTTTAAAACACAAACTAAAAAAGTTGAATACAAAATTGAATGTTCAGAAGTCAACAACCCTATTTACAAGCTCATCAGTGATTGACAAGCTCCTTCAGAACACCAAAGGGTTTGCATCTGCAGTGCTTGATGATCTATTTCCTGGAATAGGGCTTTTTTCAAGCAGTGCCACTATTTCACTTAAAATTCCACTTGTGTGAGTATGCAATGAGCTAGCCCTATGGTTTTGCCCCTGCCTTATCAGTTATAAATAATGGATTCTCCATATTTGGCTCTACGAAATAATTGCAGACTAGCTCAACTTCTGCCCATGTTGATTGGTAGGCTTATGATGATAACCCTGTGTTGCTTGGTCATGTTCACTGGAACAAAATGCAATGTTTTAAAATAGTAGAAGATGTAATTTCAGAGGAAAGTTTTATGTTGGATGGATTTATGTTCTAATATAAATCCAGAGCTGTTGACAGACTTTAGAGACTCTGGGTAAAACAGAAACATGGGGTCCCTGTGAGCTAAGTTAGGAGAAAAGATAGGTAAGATCTTGGTATGAAATCCAAGAAATTCCCCATGGTCTATGTTTTTGAAACCACCTAAGCCTTGAAGTCTTACCACTATTTAGCCCTGCTGCCCCCCTCAGTGACTCTGCCAACCCTTTCTACCGAGCAGGACTAGCTTTCTTGCTCCAGCTTTGCCATTGTATTCTATGTCTTATTGGTCTTAAGTCATTTTAGTAAATATCATTGAAACAAGTTGACTTGAGTTAGATTCCTTGGTTCGTAATATTTTTCTATATTGTTCCTTTTTCTATATTCCATATTCTGTATTAATTGATTTAGTCTTTGAACTTTGTTTTAGATCACTTGATGTGGCAAACATTACTCCTCAACAAATTGACTGCATTGCGTACACAAAAGGTAAATGCTTGCAAAAAATGCAACTGGATTTAGAGGGCTATTTTATGATTTCCATACTTTTATAATGAGACCTTTGTGTAATGCAGGCCTTGTCATGAGCAAAGTACATTGCATGCAGTTATTAACACACAAATGCTTTTGTGAGTGTGATCATACTGCTAAGAAAATCTTTACGTATGCATGATCAGATCAAATCCAGAAACAAAGAAAAGAATCATACAGTGCAGCAATGATTACATTAATCAAACAAATTTGTTCAAACTAGGAAACTATCATAGTTTAAGTAATGAATGAAAGGCATCATCAGACATGATCCTGAAACTCAGAAGTAAGTGATGACTTTGGTCAGCGTGTTAGGCTTTTAAGTATAAAGATAAGACAAAGGTCATTGTCTTTCCAAATGAAATCAGCCTTTGACATTACCAGAGAGTGTCCTGTTTGTGAGTGTGATCAATCATACATGCAGTTTGACTTGCACATGTGTGCAGTGGCAGTGTTGTGGGGGAGACTGGGGGACCTCTCCCTCCCACTTCTCACCAAGATCAATTTTCTAGTTTGTCCAAATTTGATGATAAAATGTTAGGGTTGGGGTGAGGGACCTGTAGCAAGATTTTGAAATGGGTGTGGCAGCCAGACTGCATCATAATTTTAGGGCATTGTACCCAATATCCCCCCAGCCTGCGATAGCTGGTGCTGCCCCTGTGTGTGTGTGTGTGTGTGTGTG
>WIPJ01000813.1:711848-733908 GCA_018155075.1 Cassiopea andromeda | reverse complement strand
GTGGGGGGGGGGGGGTAAGGTGAGACGAAATTCACGTTTAGCCTATGTACTCGCAAGCATCTATACACTTATCTTGACTTACACAGAACTAAGATCATTAAGCAAGACCATTTGTGGAGACAACCAAATTTATGAATTGCAACTCATGCGACTTAATTAAGTATTCAATAACCAGGTGGCTGATTTTAAAGATATTGCACTGCGTCAACAATCTTCCAATCCAACATTGAAGAATCCGTAAAATATCTTGCCGTACGTTGTCGTATCGATGCATGACATGTTGGCGATAGATATGTGTATTGACGATAGAGACTATCAAAGATATCGAGGGTATATTTGAGCAATTGAATGAGCAAGATTGGCTTTTAATACATCGATGGCGTTGCTTGTCTTTAGTTGAATGCCTAAACGCACCAAGAAATTGAATTACATCCGCATCAAGATCTAAAACTCCTTTTCCTCCCACTTATACTAAATTAAAATCGAGGGGCATTGGCTATTTCTACTAGCAAAGTGCAGTTTTTACCGGAATAGCCATGGACGAACAATTTGTACTTTGAAACTTGAGGGTAGTTATCGCCAATTTCAAATGCACTATAGGTAGCTTATTATTGGCTGATTGGACTATTTCGATGTTTGATGTCAACACGAAGCATAGCTCCTCTTCCCGGTCCTGCAAGCTTGTGTAGGTTGTCAAGGTCAATCCAAAAGTTGCCAGTTAGGTCAACAAAAGCACTAGTAATTACATCTCTTCTATTCTAGACTTATCTCTTTTTAATTTATTATTCCTTGTTATTTCGTGTAAATTAATGTAGAAATGTGATCATTTGCTAGTCACGATCCCAATTCCAATGATCACATTTCTACATTAAGTTACACGAAATAGCAATGAATGATAAATCAAAAAGAGGTAAGTCTAGAATAGAAGAGGTATGATTACTACTTAAGATTTTGTTACAGTGTGCTCCATAATAGAATGATTGACAAGTGCACTTTATCCTAATTCATTACAAGTATCTTCACAAGTTGTTCCATTCTCATGAGGTGATAATTCTTTAAATTTCGGTCCGTGTTGCAATTGAGAAGAATATCTGTTTTGCACGGTAAAGAGGAGTTGATTCGTATTTCTAACTTTTCTGGCTGCTTAATCGGGGGGATGAAGGGTTGAACTCTCCAACGATTTAACAAGTCTACAATAAATTGAAATTTATCACCAGATTGCGATCTGTTCGTTCCTTCTTCAACTTCACATGAACGTTTGGGTGTTTAACGTCCCTTCGAGTTTGCTGGGAGAAATTCTATTCATCTGGCAATGTTTTTATGAGCTTTCTTAACTGATATTTAATACAATGAAGTTAAAATTGCATAAAAATGAAAGATAAAATATAAAAAACGATGCATGTGAAGTGTTGCACCTCAATTCTCACATATAAGGCTAAATCATCTGTCGTCATGTAAACTGAGTCGCTTTGCTTTCGTAAAAACGGAACACTTTCTTTTAAAGTTCTTCCAAGAAGTTCATATTGTCCTTTAGTCTTCCTGTAGTTCAATGATTTGCATTTGAACACTGAGGCATATTGAAGAACACATTGACGCTGAGATTTGGCTTTTCTTGTTGTCTCAACTACACCCGTATCTGTCATTCCTTGCAACATGATGTTGAAATTTGCAGACATTTTGCATGATGATCTTAGAATAGCTATAGCTACGTTGGAACAAAGAATTACAACGACGTATTTGCAGTAAGCAGCTGGTAAATGCATCACTTGGTACTTTGTTGTGTGTCTCACTCCTGCTAGATCTTGAAGCAACTATTGAATGACATGGATTTTTAGAAGATTTCTTGATCTGTCTTTGTCTATTCAAAATCCTCTTTGGCGCTGGATTTTCTATTCATCACCGGCTCTTAATGGTTTACCAGTAACAATTTATGAGTAGATAAATAGCAACCAATTTAGTTATGCAGTTCTCTTATATAGTTAAGAAAGTCATCAAATGTTAAAAAAAGTTGCATAGAAATTTGGGAGGAGCATTTGTATTGTTTGAGTTACCAAACAATTTAAAAGGCGGTAAAGAAGGAGATTTGGTTTTCTAAGGCTGGCATACATTATGCATGCATGTTGTGTGTAAGAATGATTCGATTTTTATTTTAATGTGCCATCTAGTTTTGGCTGCAAATAATTATCATGTGAGATGAAGCAATGGTTGATCTTGGAGAAAGAAATAAATGTCTCATGTTAGTGCAGCATAAACTTGCACTTGCCACATTTCAACAAAGCTAAAATTCATTTAATGATTTTAGCTGAAAAAGTAAACATAATATTAAGGAAGGTGCTAAAAGTCCCGGATTCTTTGGAGTTGAGACGGGGGATCATTTTTTCCGTTTGAAGGGACCATGGTAGTTTATTGATAAAAAATGAAACATTTTGTCTGGCTGAATGCTGTCCAAAGTATTCACTTTTTATTACTGACAGATTTCTGGTTAACATAAACTTTCCTTAGTCTCTAAAGAGCCCGTAGCTTCTACATTCAATATGTTGAATTTTAGGAAAACTGACACATTAAAAAGCAATTAAATTTTTTATTTCAATAACTATTAAAACATAAGTTATATTTATATCTTTTTCTGACATAGTCTAAGTTTACCAGATGGCTTTTTGACATCAAATAGAGAGCTTACCCGATCGGTTGGTTCACTAACAGGAGCCATTACATCAATGCTTTGCATTTCGCTTTGCAATGTGTCCTTGAGGCAGAGTGTGAGTTTCCTAGCTGAATGTACTACTAGTTGAACTTTAGGGGGTTCAGCGAAGACAACTTTGACGTACTCTATCTATCTTCTAACTGGAGCTTTTATTTTGCTCCTAACTATAAGCTAACACTTTGAATGCTCTTCTATGTTGTCCTTTATACGTTGACCTTCTTACCATCCTGGTAACTCCTCTTTACCGAAATGCAATTAAATCACTAAGACTAACATCTTGTATCTCATAGAGCTCAATATAATATTTGAGTTAAACGTAGTATTCAACAGAGACTGACAAGCTTCTAAATACAATCCTTTTCAGTGAAAAGCTATGATCGAATGAGCGGCGAATTAATGTCATCACATTATCTTTAGAGCCAGTATTAGGTCTTCCTAAGTATCTTCAAACATTATGTTATCTTAGTAATTAATGGACAGATGTAGGGTTATTTGGGAAATGAACTGTGTGTCTGCTTCCATGATCAGCTTATAGTTGGTAAGTAGTTTTTGAAACAATGCCGAAATCCAATTGAGACTTGTTTAGTGCAATGAGACACAAAATTGCAACTGGCTATTACTGTTGCAGTGATCTTCATGGCTTGAAGCTCTTCAGTCTCAATTACTACTTATTCCTTGCTCAACTCAAATCTCTACCTTCTCAAATCCTAACTCAAAACTCAAGAAGTCAAAATCCCCCGAATTCCAACTTGAAAAAGTCTAAACTTACCAATTCGAATCGAACATAAATCTCAAATCAACATAAAAAGAAGTGTTCGAATTAAAGTCACGTGATCATTCACGGCAATTACCTCATTTCACACAGTGGTTTACTCTGGTGTCTATAATAGACGACCCCCATCTATTGATTTCAGGAGAATTTCCTTCCCCCCCGTTGCTTATTAGCACCCCCTTCTATTGAATTTTACAAATCGATCATGATCAGAACACGCAAAAAATTAAATTACCTCTTAATAAAACAATTTACAGGCATGAACCACCTTCTCTCAGCACTCCTTTTCTATTGAAAAGCTGCTGACATGCATACCCCCTACTTTTAGCACCCTCTATTTATTGAACACTAGCCAACATGACCACCCCCCTTATATGCACACCCCCTTTCCATTAAAGTTTGGTCGATATGAACATCCCCTTCTATTTCCTCCCCCTTCTATTTAAGAGACTAAAGTAGGTATAAACTTCTTGTAGATTCTGCAACGCTCTTCGTCAAAATTTCACTACGCTTTTGTCATTCATTTTGCATTTTCTTTAAGATGGCTTTAAAGTAAATACTAGGGTAGGGTCATCTGGATAAGGGTAACTTTTGGTAGCTCTATATTTTAAAGATTTACAGTCTATGGATACTGAGAATGCTATTTCCTCTAGGCAGTAGTTATGGCTATGTCTCACATTCCTCGCATTCGACTTTTGAAGCGCATTATCTGGAAACGAAATGCTTTTTTGTTTAATTTTTTTACCTCCTGCAGCTGTAAGTAGAGAAGGACTGCAGCGAATGGTGATTAAGTGTCTGATTGTGTGAACAAAATTGTGAATATTTCACGTTATGAATAAAGCTCATTTCGTAAAGGTTCTTAGGTTATAATTGTGACTTTTTATTATTAAAAATATTGGATTAGTGTTGATGTTATTTTGTGGCAAATCTCCAAGATGGTAGTCATAATATGTCAATTCGTTCGAAGTGATAACCTGGCCTTTCATGGAATATAAGAGTTTGTCAGCTGCATAGCAAGGCTCTATATTGAATTCCAAAACGCTGCAATAACACCATCGAAAGGCTTCTGTATGTTAAATTTTGTGTTTGTTGCAATAACAAAAATCCATAAAGAGCTCATATACATTTGCTTAGGCCCTGGCCAAACGATTCGATTTGTCACTCGATTTTTTCCTCAACATTTGATCTCAAAGTTGAGGGTAGACGAGGATGTGTATCCAAACGACTTGATTTTTCGCTCGACTTTTTTCTCGATATTTTAGCTACTCATATATCCGCAATGTATATCAGCTAAAAATATTTACCATCACAAATATTTGCCCGCCAATGAGACGCTACTGCACAACCTTTCACTTGACTTCCTCGACAAGGTGGCCAAACGAGTCGATTTTCACTCAAAAATGCTTCTTTTTCTCGATGTTTTTGACAAAGGTCAAACTTCACTCAACTTCATTCAACTTCAGGCGACTTCACTCGACTCACTCCACAAATTGGCCAAACCGCTCAATTTTTCCTTCGATTTTTTGTCGAGTAAAAAATCGAGTGAAAGATCGAGTCGTTTTGCCAGGGCCTTACGAACAGTATTTCTGCACAAACCCCAATATCTGATTGCTTTCTGTCGACATTGGCGAATTTTTGTAGTTGCAAAACGTCTAAAAAGAAATGCAAACTTAATCTAGAAGGATACTTTGTCCCTTTTCTATAATTATCTAATTGTGCTGCTTTTTCCTTTAAGCATTTTACTTACCTTGGCTTATCTACAGCTTTTGGGACACAAAATATTGGATTCTAGAAGATATTGATCTTTATGGATGGGTGTACAGAAGCACCAAGCCGAAAAATTACCGACGGCTTTAGCAAAAACTGTGGAGGGGAGAATCTGGCACCAACATAATCCCCACTATAGTATAGCCTTGCGCTAATGCGACATGATAAAAGCATTGTGGCCAGTGACATTTCTAAGAACACATGTCTTTCATTATGTGCTAGAAGGGCGTCATGGAAGGAGAAGAGCAGCGCGCAAAGCTGTTTGCAGCAGATGAAAGGTGTGCACAACTTTCAGAGCGCATTAATGTTAGAGCCAAGAAAAGTAACAGCTGTGATTTGTTTTAGTGCTTGGAAAGAAGAAAGGAATCTGTAGAGCGCCTGAAAGTGGAGACATTGTTTATCAATGTGTTGGTTAATTCTGTAGGCCAAGTTCTAACGAGTGAGTTTGTAGTTTTATAGAATCTTCGACGAGAAAATACCATGTCTCAAGAGTGGCTTTAACTTTGCCTCTGATAAGGAAATGAATTGCAATTGAGATAAGGGTGTGAATTTAATCGACCACATGCAATAATGAAGAATATATTATGTAGACGCATTTGCACGTAGTGGCCTTAATAGATGGAAAATTGAATGATAGATATGTTTTGTGCGCAAATCTGTTAAGTTGCAATTGTTAGGATATGTGAATTAGCATGCATACATTAATATACAATGGACCCTCTGGTTATTCTTATAACTGAAAGACTATTGATGGTACATTGTGCATAATATATAACTAAACCTGACATGTTTTCGCCATCTAATGTTGAATATAAGACAGCAATACCTTGCAAATATGCAAATCTAAGTTGGGAAGGGTTATATCCAATCGTCCTAAGAAAATCTTGCTCATTGATTTCCCACCCTCGATGCAGCTCCCGGGAAGAGACAGAAAGTTTTATAATTACAATAATGTCCTGAGTAGCTGTTGCTACGCAAAAGCAGTATCGTAGCATTTGGTTTGCTCTTTGGGTGCCGTAGATGTAGATGGCTGAAGTTAGGAAGAAAATATATGGTTGTTCTTATGATAGGATATATATACCTGTTCTTTTTGCTATGGAGGTCGGATGGCCTGATCGTCTTTTAAGGTATAGCTTTACTTCAAGTCCAATATTGAAAATGTTAGGCAGTACAGTGGAGTGTGATATGTTCTAAATTAACACTTCTTGCGAAGGCATAATTAATCTTTGAAATTAAAACAGAAATCTTAAAGATTCGTTTAAAGAAAATTTGTCAGAAGTAGCGACCAAGTTTGAAATCCAAATCCTTTTTCCGAGAAGCGAAATTTCCAGTTTCTTGATTACAAAGTCTGGAAATTAGATTTGCACTTTTCACAGCTGGGGACTACAACAGGTAATAAGTTGAACTGGCTATTTCAGATCTACATAGATTGTTTAATGAATTGCTTAAAATTACTTTTGAAAAAATTAGATGTGGAGCTTGTTCATATTTCTCGGGAGCTCATCAACTTTTTTGTTTAAGATTATTTTTAGAAAATTCCTAAGATGAAGAGGTTTTTAAATCTGTCTATTTTTTTGGAAGTTGCAAAAGGATGGGATCAAACTCATGTAGAGGAATAAAGTTTAGATGCAAAGTATAGTTAAAAAGTACAGTTAAAACTATTTCTAAATGTAACTAGACACTTGTACAAAACAGAGGCGTCGTTCGAGTTTCATTTGCTTTTGGGTGAAAAGTATTTGAAAGCAAACCCTTTCATTCTTGAAGGTACACCCAAGTACTGTCTTCTCTAGAAGCATTGGAGTATATCAATCGAAAGCAACTCTTTATATTGGTTTCTGAGTCCCATTGAAAAGTTGATATGTTAAATTCAGCAAAATTTTCTAAGAATGGATAGAAAAACGCGCGTTTTTGGTAAATTCAGAAGATCTGAATTTCAAAATTTCCATGGAGCATGCTCCCAGACCCCCTAGCTGATCTAAATGTAGGGACGTCCCATATTAATCCATTTTTATGATGGGATGTCATGCTATGTCCACAGTTACCAGTGATGTGCAGAGACACCTTCTGTTGGGGGGGAGGCGTTCTGACCAAGTGACCAACTATTGTTACTAAATTTTTACTAAGAAAAGGAAAGGTCACAGAAAATACCGTGGCCAATCCTCTTGCTGCCTGACTAACTTTTGACCAACTTTCTTGAAAATTTGAAAATGTTGGGGGGCGCGACGCCCCCACGTCCCCCATCGGCAAATCCATGCCAGTTACGCTTAAAAATCCCATTTCTGTGACAATAAATGGGGGAAATAGCAACAAGCTCAACAATTTTGCCTAGGAATAAATGTGAGCGTTTTTTCCATGGTTTTTGAAGATTTAAGTTTCAAATGCATGTTATCTTAAGATGCAGAATGTACGGCGTTCGTATCAAAAAGGCGCCAAATTTCACCTGGCCTCCCCCAAGATGTCGCTACGCTGCTGGAGTAGATGCAAAATGTTTTATCGGTTCATAAAGTGCTTTCCCCCCTCCCACCAGAAAAAATCCCAATTTCCACGTATGGTATATAACACTGGGTATGCTTTGCCTCCTAATATTTCAAAGCACCGTTTCAGCCATTACGTCATGTTTGTGAATTGTTTTCGCATCAAAGATTCGGTAATGACAGCAAAAAGGCAATAAATTGACAGTATCTGACTCCCAAATAACAACAACAACAATAATGATTATAACGATCATCAGCAATCATCTATTATACTGAGTTTTCATCTCTGAGTATATGGTGTTTCCATGGGAACTATATAAATAATGCCATGACATGTGGGATGCACTCGTCTTGCTAGTTGAAGGGTACAACCCATGAAAACAGGGCAACAATAAAAACGATCATCATCAGTCATTTGTGATACTGAATTTTCATCTCTGAGTATATGACGTTACCTGGGGAGCTATATAAATGATACCATGACATGTAGGCTGCGTTCACTATGCTCTCTGAAGGGTACAACCCATTCAAATTGGACTTATGGCAGCGATTATACCACCAGGCTCCTTTCCAACTAATAGCACAGTTCTCTGGAGCTGCGAGATCATTATCATTGTCGAATGTGCTGAACTTCATACCATTATGAAATGCCAGTGAATCGCCAGCATTTCCTGTAACACATGTTGAGGAATCGTTAAATTGAAAGCCTTATAAGCTTAAACGATTTAAAAAGACTCGATTTTATTTTGCTAATAAAAGGTGGTTAAATGATTCAGAAGCAGAATCCCTCTTCAAGGCAATATATATTTGGCTTCATACTCATTTATCAATCATTGCATGGTAGCAAAAATATTGATTGTTGAGTTTTCCAAATCATTCAAAGCGCAAATGATGGAAAAACATGACATTCAATTGTATTGCATGAAGCAGTCTACGAAGTGTTATGTTATACAACTTGTGCTGAATTCTTTCCGAGCATAAGGTGAGAGAATAAAGTTCCTGTAAATTGAGGGATAGTTGGCCTTAAAGTTGTTTATCAAAAGGTAGGAAAAATATAAATTAAAATGTCGATTTGCCTTTTCATGGATTTCGACATAAAATTGGATGATTCATATTTTCTTATGCTTTGTTACCAAAACCTAATTCTTACCGGAGTATCCATCAACGAGCAATTGGTATTTTGAAGATTCATCACCAATTTCAAATGCACTATAGGTAGCGTAGTATTGACTGTTTGGACTATTTTGGTGTTTGATGTCAACACGAAGTATGGCTCCTCTTCCCGGTCCTGCAAGCTTGTGTAGGTTGTCAAGACCAATCCAAAAGTTACCAGTTACGTCACCAAAACCAGCTTTGTAGGATGCCCAGTTACGATAAAAGTCAACGCTTGCATCAACACGTCTCTGAATAACAATCCAGCCATTCGGTGTAAGATTCAAGTTGCAAAAGACATCGATGAAATTCTCATGATTGTATTTTATCTTATAAACACCATTTGATGTTTTACCAGAGTCCTTAACTGCTGAGCAATCTGAAATTCAGATTAATCGCCTAACTGATAAATAAAAAATTTGAAGTGTTAGGTTATGATTAGCACTTGTAAAGGATTCATGGCTGGCAAATGATCAAATGTCTGCCTTTTGTTAAATAAAATAGCAAGGAATAGTACTCTGAAAAGATACAAGTCAAGAAATAAAACATAGTTACCATTCAGGGTTTTGTCACAATGTGTTCCATAATAGGATGGTTGACATGTACATTTGTATCCTAAGTCATTACAAGTATCTTCACAAGCTGCTCCATTCTCACAAGGTGATAATTCTTCACATTTCGGCCCTTGCTGGAATTGATAAGAGTTTGCATTGAATAATGAAATGAATGTATACTTCCTACCTAAGTTAGGCTTTTAGGTGAGAGAGAAGAGAGGATTCAACTCTCTATGGGTGTGGATGAAATATGAGTAAATATCATCAGAGAAGGGACACAAATTGATTTACAGCATCCTAGTTATTCATTTCACTACTCACATTTAAGGCTAAATCATCTGTGGTCATGTAAACTGAATCACTTTGCTTTTTTAAGAATGGAACACTTTCTCCTAAGGCTCTTCCAAGAAGTTCACACTGTCCTTGGGTCTGTCTGTAGTTTAAGGATTTGCACTTGAGCACTGAAGCACATTGAAGAACACATTGGCGTTGAGATTTGACTTTTCTTGTTGTCTCGACTACACCTGCGTCAGCAATTCCTTGCAACATGATGTTGAAATTTGCAGATACTTTGCATGATGACCTTAGAATAGCTATAGCTACGTTGGAACAAAGAATGATAATGACGTATTTGCAGTAAGGAACTGGTAGATGCATCATTTGGTAGTTTGTTGGTTGCCTCGCTCTTCCGAAAATTAAGTTAAGGTAGCTGCTGTAGGTTTGTTTTTGAAGATAATCTATAAAAGCTTCTTTATCCTTCTCTTAATTTACTTCATTTCCTGTCCGCTCTAAAAGCTGCAGTAGGAGTTCGTTTACTACCTTAAATGCATCTTCGTTATCAGAATGTTTAGCGCTGAAGTTGGAAGTAGGAATACTTTGTCTGACGTTCGGAAATCATAAATAGAGCATTTGAGACCAGCCTGGTTGCTACATTGCTATTTTTTATGAATTTGCTACCATACATCAAATATTAATCATGTGATGTTGATGCAGTGCGCGTCTCCATGGGTCTTCATATTTTATAAGCAAAACCCTAAATGTGATATAAAGCGCTTGCTTTTTATTACACTTTTATTCACTGTCTTAGAGTCTAATAGAACAGAGATGGATGTTTTAACCCTATTATGAAGAAACGTCGGGGGGAAGTGAGAGCTACAATCCTTTGAATGTTTGTCTAACCGAAGTTCCCCAAGGGTCGATCTTATGTCCGCTACTAATCCCTCCATTTCGCTAATGACATGACAGATGTGGTCGATACTTTCTACAAAACAGAAGCATACGATATTGAGGAATTTAGATCTGAAACTGTCAGTAAAAATTAGGGATCATGAATTAGAAGTCGTTGATACAACCAAGTATCTTGGTCTGCAAATTGACAGTTCTTTAGATTGGAAATACCATGTTAGCGTTCTTTCATCTAATGTATCTAAACCAGTTGGTTTCTTAAAACATGCTAAATCTATTCAACCTTTAGAAACTTTATATAAACTATAAGCAGGAATTGCAGAACCTCATTTTCGTTATTGTTGTTCCGTGTGGGGCTGATTTACTGTGGTGTGACTGAAAAAAAATCACTTGCAGAAATTGCAAAATTGAGCTGCAAGAATTACAACAAATAGTAACTTTGATGCTCCGATCATACTTTTAGTGCGCAGGTTGGGCTGTAAAACAATTGAGGAACTCGTATCTCATGAGTCAGAATTTATAGTTTTTAAATCTATACAGCCATCTCCGTAATATATAAGTGATGTATTCACAAAAATCCTCCAGCTAACGTCTCACAATCTTCACAACATTGTTAATGATCTATGGCTGTCTTAAAAAGAGATCTTTCTAATGGCCCGAAATGCTTTTCCTATAGGGGTGCTAAAACATGGAACAGCTTACTTACCAAATGTAAGCAAGCGATAGCAATACGCGATTTTAAGTCATACTTATAAACTTTTCTGTTCCTTTAATTTTGTATATTGTATTATAGTCTTTTAATTGTGTATATTTATAGTTGGTAATATTTTAGTCCTTTATATTAATTTAATCTGTTTTTGTAAGTACTTAATTGGAGGGCCTCTCGAAAATCAGCAATGTTGAGGGGCAAGCCTCCGTAATTATATGAAATCAAATCAAATCAAGACTTTTGCATGAATGCTGGCCGGTGGTCAAAAACCTTCTAGTGGATGGTGTGCGTTTGGAGAAATGTGTAACTAAGGAAATTGTTTCCTTTTTCTAATGCGAATCAAACACATTCATGCATAAAGAATGCGAGTCTTAATAAAAAAAGTCCAGCTTTGTAACATATGCGCGTCTCTCTACTTCAGTGCTTCTCACTAACTTTTTGCCCCTTCTTGGGAAGATAAAATATTTCGCACTCCACCCTGCTCTCCCGGATCATACGCAGCCCCTCCAGCATCACACCAAAGTCCCCAAGGGTGGCGTGCCCCACTATTTGAGAAACGCTGATCTGCTATACCTTTACGAGAAAACGTATCAACAAAGATTTTACAAGGATAACTTTTACGGAGCACCTTTACTTCCTCAAAGGACGTGAATGGCAGGAAATTGATTCAACTAGTAGTAACACAACACATGCACAGATTCCTTTCCTAAGTTTCTTTTATGATTGAGTTGTTTGTTTTTGAAGTATCATTGTTGTGCTCAGGTATTAAGTCAGTTGTAAGTATTAGAAAAGCTAGCAACATGGATGTGATTAACAAGCTTAAGGACTCAAATGGTAACCTGACATCTGACCCAGCAATTATGGCAAACATTTTAAATAAATTGTTAATAAATGTTTCTCGTAACATCAATAAAAATATACTTAGATCCTATAAGTCACCTGTGCACTTTATGGGTGATAGAGTTGGAAATTCATTTTCCATTGCACCCTTGGTTCCTTTTGAAATATCTGATATAATCTCAGCCCTAAAATCTGAAAAAGTCTCTTGGGCCAAATAGCATTCCCATGAAAATTTTAAAGTCTTTTTCTTCAGTGAAATCTGGAATATGCCAAAGTAATCACACTTTTCAAGAAAGATTGTTCTCTAAAAACATCAAATTATCGATGTATTTTCCTTCCGTCTGCTTACAGCAAAATTGCAGAAAATGGCATGTATAAGCTTCTCTATAAATTCCTAGAAAAATATGAAATCTTGTGTCCGTCCCAGCCATTCCAATAATCATGTCCTGGTTAGTTTAATAGAAGCCATCAAAAATTCACTAGACAATAGAAAATTTGGTTTTGGAATATTCATTGATTTGCAGAAGACATGCGAGGCAGTAAATCATCCTATTCTCATGATGAAGCTGGAGCATTATCGAATCAGAGGAACTATCTTAGAATGGCTTGAATCCTACCTCGCAGATAGGAGACAATGCGTCTCAGTGAATGGATCTTACTCTTGTTATCTCAATGTAACATATGGGCTTCCACAGGGCTCTGTTCTTTGTCCTCTTCCTTTCTTAATTTACATTAATGATTTACCTCTCTCATCCTCTAAACTAGCTTTTTACTTATTCACAGATGATGCTAATATCTATTGTGAATCTGAAAGTTTTAATCAGCTTCAAAGTACGGTAAACAGGAAATTAGAACAAGTGAAAATGTGGCTAGAGGTTAACAATTTGTCACTCAATATTGATAAAACTAATGTCATAATTTTTACGTCTCCGCAATATTCATCACCTGAAGCTGCCAGCATCAAAATTGGAGTTTCTCATCAAGCAAACCTGTTATGTGAAATTGCTTGGTGTTCTTCTGGGTGAAAATCTACCATGGAAGTATAACTTGATTGAACTTTCCAAAAAATTGGCTAGAACTTGTGGTATGTTTTTCAAAATAAGATACCTCTTACCCATCAATATTTTAGTCTGTCTTTATAACTCTGTATTTTCCCCGTTTCTACAGTATGGAATTTTAGTTTGGGGTCTTACCTATCACACTTCGCATTTTTGTTGCAGAAAAGGGTCATAAGAGCTGTCGCATTTAAACACTTTCTCCCTCTTACACCTCTCTTTTCTGATCCAAAGATTTTAAAGCAGCATGATCTATCTAAATTGAAACTGCTTTCTTTCGTATATGACTATGTAAATACCATCTCTCCTCTTTCTTTTCATTCTTATTCTAACTTAGTTCAATCTGTTCATCAACATGGTACACGGCAACCCACTAAGTATGATGTTTATCTGACTAACAATGATATATATCAGACTAGCAATGATATTTGTCTGACTCAGAAAAATAGTGCTCGATAAGGACTTTGATCAGTTCGTTATTTTGAAGTTGCTACAATAAAAATTCTCATAGGTATAAAAGATCACCCTCAGCGATTATTTTTCGTCGTAAACTCAAAGCTTTCTACCTTGAAAATAACTATTAAGCTTGAGCCTAGGATAGTAAGCACAAAAGGTCATCAATTGCCCCCGTCATATAAACACAATGAAAGTAATCAAATGTGTATAACTTATTCTTAAAACAGGGGGTGCTCTCACTTCGATTACTTTGACTATTGAGAGAGCTCCTCCTTTAAGTAATTTCCTTCATACAATTTATTTCCTCTCCTTGCTTTCTTCTATGTATATTTTGTTGATTTTGTTTACTCATGTATCAATTTTCTGTGTCTTATATTCTTATATTGTAGTTATTTGTCTGCGTTGTTATTTCATAAATTGCATGTAGTGGAATTTGAAATACATGAAACTGAAAATGTTTGCTTGTGAAGCATCATTGTTGTGCTCAAGGCTACTGCCAGTGGGAAGGAGCCTTAGTCTTAATCTCTATTTCCCTTCTATGTGCCGTACTTTGGAGTCTTCCCGTAAACTATCACTCCAAAGATATCAAGGTTCTAAGTGCTTTAGATGTAAACATATTTTAGTTAATGAACGAAACGTCTATTCTTACATTTTGCTAAGTAATATTGTTAGGTCTGCTATCAATTGAAAGCTTAATGCCACTTTAAGACAGGTGGTTTGACTTTACTACTTCATGCAGTTAGAGATATGACTTAAGGATATTATAACCACATTATAGAAACAGGGCGCCTTTTCCTCGCGCCTACGTCAAACATACAATTTAGAAATGATGTTCTATTGCATTCAAAGCTATTGTGAAAATGAATTGAATCTTGTTGCTGATGGCAATGTCATTCCAATTCACATTTACCATTCATTGTTCCTCGGTACCATATTTGACAAAGCATGAATAAGGTTTCGATAGTTTGTGCACTATTTCTTAAAAATTCTCAGAATAATTCATGTACACGCATAATAAACATATGTATTTTTAATAAGCTTCTACTGGCGAGCATGCATGAATACTTAAGTGCATATGATGATCAGGCATTGGTTAATTGTGCAAGTCAAATGAGGTGTTCCACGAACATTTAATGCTGAAGAATTTCCAAGGTATGCATTATTTCACAATATGTTTTACTGATAAAGCTACATTTACGGTATTCACACTGTAATTTCCTCTAAATATTTGCTTTTTTAATGATTGAAATGAAACTGTTATGCAATAGTCAGATGGATATTTTAGGGAGCATTTGCTGCTCTGATCGTTTTGCAGTTACTTTAACTAAACATTTGCTTCCAAGAGTTGGCTCTTGGGAAGACTTCTCGTTTATTAGCCATGAAAAATGGTAGCTTCAGTATGAATGAATGAGCAATGATAGAGCAAATATCATTATATCATTGCTAAATCTCTGTATTTGTTTCAGAAATCTTAAACAAATAGGGTCAAAGCTATTTCAAGAAAGATGTTTCGATATAGTCACCTACAGATTGCTCTTTCTCTATGCTCCTTCAGTTTAGCTTGTTCAAAAAGGTAAGTAGAAGTCAAAGTACTGTTAAAATTCTTTCTTAATGCAGCTTAATTGCGGATGGCAAGTTCAGCCAGATTCTTTATTCTAAATCCTTTAAAATGCATTGCTATTGCATCAAGCATTTAAGGGCCATTAAAAAAATGTCACCCTTTGCTTGCTAATATAACCTTCAATAATGGTAATAGAAAGTATTTTATCAGATTTTCAGAAACAATTACGCTCACCCTTCACTTGTAAGGCTGACTTTTCATTCCCAAAGATATCACGTTCCCAATAAATTTGTTTAAACGGTGCCAAAAGAAATACTCATTGACCGTTGTGCTTGCTGAGAGATAGATCACATTAAAATTGGATTTATGGCAAAAATCATACAACCAAACTCCATTTTGTTGAAGCACATTAGCGGTACTTTCATTGTTATTATCATACAACAGAACGTCAATGTATCAATGATTAGGAAGCGTTTGAGAATAGTAGATTATACATTCTATTTTACGTTTAATTTAGGCAGCCTTAGCCAGAGCGGTGCCAGGGGAGGATTGGGGGCTAGGGGAGGATAAGGGGGCTTATGGCCCCCTTTTGATATGGCTATTCTGCAATCAAATTGCAAATAAGAAAATAGAGCATGCACATAAACATGCGCTAAGGATCCTCTACAATGATTATGAATCATCGTTTCAATCGCTACTACGGCGTAGTAACAGCTATCCAATTCACATAAAAAATCAACAAGAGTTGATGACTGAAATTTCAGTCCAGCATATTGGAATTTCATACGAAAACTGCGAGAAATATTATTTCAGAAAGCCTTTGCAAACTTCCAAAAGTAAAAACAACATCATCTGGAGTAGAATCCGTATCATTCATGGAAAGTTTTCTCTGGAATACCATCGATGATGGCATAAAATAAGAACTGATACTTGCCCGCTTTAAAAATGAAATAAATAGCTGGGTAGGTAACCAATGCACGTCACCAGAATACGCCAGTAATTTAGCATTTGATAAATGGTACTAGTATTTCTTTCCTTTTGTTTTCTATTGCATTTTATTGTTGTAATTGCTGTTTTTTGTAGAAATTTATGCATGTAAGTTGGTCTTAATTAGTAGAAAAATACTAGAAACAAACCAACGGTAAAAAATAGATATGAAGTAAAATGAAATCGGAAAATGCTGGACGTCCGTCGGAAGGTAAAAAGACATTTTGCGGTGATTTCTCTGTCTCTAGTGTCCCGCTAACCGTATTTTGGCCCCTTCGTCCAAAGCGTCAGCTCCCCGTCGGCAAATTTCTGGCACCATCCCCTGACCTTAACTATAGCTAGTAATAAAGAGCAATCTCTAGAAATGTTGCATCAGAATGTACAGCAATGATGACATTCAGCATTCATCTATGATACTGAATTTTCATCTCTGAGTATATGACATCTCCAAAAGAGCTGTGCAAATGGAACCATGACATAAAGGCAGGGCTCGTTGTGCTTGCCGAGGGGTACAACCCATTCAAATTGGAATGATGGCAAAGGTTGTACCACCAAGCTCCTTTCCAATGAGCAGCACAGTTCTCTGAAGCTCCGAGATCATTGTCATTGTCGTATGTGCAGAATTTCATACCATTTTGATAGGCCATTGAATCGCTAGCAGTTCCTGTTAAAATACATTAAGTGATCTTGTGACAAAGCTAAGTAAAGCACGTACTTTTTACTCTAGAAAGAAAAGTAGGCGATCTTGATCTAAAGAGATTTGAAAAGAGTTAATGCAATGCAAACGTAGATTCACAGTAGAGAAGTGAATCCTTGGAAATTCTTGAAAAGTGTCTATGTCCTCTACAGCTTCAATGGAAATGATTATTGAAAGTTTACTTGATACTGCTGTTGCCGCTCGTGCACACCACGTGTTTGCATTATATTCTGACAGCTCTAAAGCTTAGCAAGAATAGCTAATAACGTTACTACAGTGTGTCCACGGTAAGCTGATGAACTCGTCAAACGTCGCTAAAAATCTTGCTGGAAATCAAATTAGCCTTTGTATTCACTGTAAAACTTGAAAGCTTGTTTGTAAGTAAATTAGCAAACAAGACTGTATTGCTATGTGCAGTCCAAAATGGTTACGTGTTTCATTGGATAAATAAAATTTTTCTTTCTCTTTTCACACTACATATAAGAAGCACCTCTCTTGAGATTGATAACGAGAACCTTTCGGCATAACAAAGTATTGTATTATAATGAAAGTGATTTCGTGTTCATTACATTTGCAATAAAGTAACAAACGTACAAGAAAGTTGATTCAAGTATAACAAGGCGGTAGGTGAGTTAGAATATTTCCTTTTCCTATCACTCATTTTACAATAAAGTTGAGAACCTACATATAGCTCTATACTTTTGTTAGCAAATTGGAATAATTACCGGAATATCCATGGATGAGCAATTTGTATTTTGAAGATTCATCACCAATTTCAAATGCACTATAGGTAGCGTAGTATTGACTGGTTGGACTATTTCGATGTTTGATGTCAACACGAAGTATGGCTCCTCTTCCTGGTCCTGCAAGCTTATGTAGGTTGTCAAGACCAATCCAGAAGTTGCCAGTTACGTCACCAAAACCAGCTTTGTAGGATGCCCAGTTACGATAAAAGTCAACGCTTGCATCAACACGTCTCTGAATAATAATCCAGCCATTCGGTGTAAGATTCAAGTTGCAAAAGACATCCATGAAATTCTCATGATTGTATTTTATCTTATAAACACCATTTGATGTTTTACCAGAATCTTTCACTGCTGAGCAATCTGGAATTCAGACAAATGTCAATGCACAGTTTACATTTCATCATATATCAAAGAAGTACTGAAAATAAAAATTAGTCAAAGAAGTATTGAAAATAGGAATTAATCTGAAATTATCTGCGTTTACATGTTATATCACGTGATCAATTGCATTGCAGAGCGATAGGCATGACATCATGTAGAGATAAAGATCTATTCTACAGTATTCCAAAGTACACATCGCTTGTTATTTACCTTTGTGTCATTTCAGTCAAAATGTCCAAATCGAATTCTCAACTATATGACAATATCCTTTATTCTGCAGATGGTTTCTTTGTATTATGGGTAAGAGACAGATTGGGTAAGACTTTGAAAAGTTGAGATATATAATTACCATTTAGGGTTTTGCCACAGTTTGTCCCATAGTAGAATGGTTGACATGTACATTTGTATCCTAATTCATTGCAAGTATCTTCACAAGCTGCTCCATTCTCACACGGTGATAATTCATTACATTTGGGTCCGTGCTGGAATTAGTAAGAATTTGCATTGAAAAGAGAAATTAATCTGTATCCCCTAGCTTTAATTAACATTCAGAAATAAAGGACCTAGGAAAAAAGTGAATACATAATTATTCACTTCGCTACTCACATTTAAGCCTAAATCATCTGTCGTCAAGTAAATTGAGTCACTATGCTTTTGTAAGAACGGGATACTTTCTCTCAAAGTTCTTCCAAGAAGTTCACATTGTCCTTGAGTCTTTCTGTAGTTTAATGATTTGCATTTGAACAGTGAGGCACATTGAAGAACACATTGGCGTTGAGATTTGGCTTTTCTTGTTGTTTCAACTACACCCGTATCTGTCATTCCTTGCAACATGATGTTGAAATTTGCAGATACTTTGCATGATGACCTTAGAATAGCTATGGCTACATTGGAACAAAGAATTACAACGATGTATTTGCAATATGCGATTGATAATTCCATTACTTGTTAGATTGTTGGATATCTCACTTCTGCAAGATCTTGAAGCAAGTATTGATTAGCATGAACTTATTTCTGCAAAGAATCCATTGTGGATGCCCTAATTGTTTTCCTTCCGCTTGACTATAATACTTTTTCGCATTCACAAGCTTTCTCTATGTTGACTGAGTGCTTTGTCATGGCATCTTACGAATAGAAGAACGGATCTTAGTTGCTATAGCACATTCTCTTCTGCTTTCTTCACTTTATTAAATATTTATCTTTAGAGACTTACAATAAACAATGAGGACCATTGTTGGTTGCTGGATTCAAAGTAATTAAAGCGCAGGTAGATGCTACGGCTTTGCTTGCGGGATGGAAGAGGAACTTCAAGAAGTGGTTAGCATCGTGGCTAAAGAAAGTGAAAAAATTTTATTCATGATTCACTTTAACTTGTGAGTAGGGTTTGAACTGTTAGTCAGCTCTCACAAACAGTAGGGCACCTGCCACGATTAGCCATGCTTAGCTGAAATGATCCAAATTCTTTTACATTAGCACCTCAGCACATTATGTTTACATAAAGGCGATTGAGAATAGAAGGTGGTACCCTGGGACACCATGTCGGTCCCTTGTGAGGCCCTTGCGAGGTTATCTTTGTGAGGATTTCTTGCATTCTTTGTGAGGATTTCTTGACTTCTTTCAGACCTCTTACTCACCCCATGTTTTTGAACGTATCTGGCTTTAACGAGCACTTACAAGACGTATTAGCTCGAGGATGCAAGTGCACAATAGGTGACAAGGTGCAGCTCCAAAGTTATGCCCAACAAATTCAAGACCTTAAGTCTGGTTTCCATATAATCGTCTCTGTCGTAAGGATTGTTTCCGCCACCGCAAACGATCGGGACGATCATATGGAAACGCACTTTGTTGCGATTCAAACGATCCTTGCGACAGAGACCACACGATCGTCCGGATAGAACTGATTTCTATCCTTACGACAGAAATAAAGGAATGTCGTTGTTCTCCTCGACAGGGGCGGATCTAGAAAATTTCATTACTGTCGCACATAGGGCGTGGCTCGTTAGTAGGTGTGGTCAAACCAAGGAATTCTGCGACTCTTTGATGTGGGGCTGGTGAAGATAGTCAAAATAAATTGCACATGTTGAGGACGTAAACATTACACTACAGCACATATTGAAATTAAGCCGTGCAAAAGAGGTACTCATATAATTATAATTTCTAATTGCAATTATAACCCTAACCCTAACCAATACTCTAGCCCACTACAGTACTCAGAGTTATAAATGAATTTCTGCTAATACCTCATGCTTTGTTATAAGCAGGGGCGGATCCAAGGAGGGCTGGGGATCATGGACCCCTCCCAAATGGTAACATTTCCTATAGCAAACAACAGTGTTAAGAAACTTCATACATAAAAAAAACAATGATGTGAATCAGATGGGCCTCCTAAGTCCAGCACTAGACCCGCTCCTGATTATAAGACATATAATCAGTTACAGTAAGTATTTCATTATGTATTTCACAAATTTCTTGTAACTGAAATGACAATGCAAAAATGTGTTTTGAGCATGGGGAATTACCATTCTCAGGATCATTCCCCAGTAATATGAAATATGATCCTGAAAGTTACCTGCTCTCTTCACATGATTTCAGATTGGTTTCAGGCACGTTTTAGGAGCAAGAGAACATAATTTAATATTGTAAATGATATGTTGAAATGTACCTTGCAGCTACGACTCTTCTATCACTCATAACGCGAAGGCATGCATCATTCTTTGGAATGTCGCTGCTAGCTGATAAGTCTTCAGTTAAACAGGATTTTCTTCGAAATTACGGCACATTTGCCGAGTTTTGCTAATTCAGCATTATAGATTGCCTTCAATGCGCTGTAGTTCTCTTCTTAAATAAAGTGCTTTGTATTTTCCAGTAAATCCATCATAAGATAATACAGATTGCGACATGAATGGAATTCCGCAGCCTTTCACATGCTGAGCAACCTACTAAAATCCATTTATCAAATCCACTTTAAGATTGTGCGACAGCACTACAAAGCATCCTTTAGGCATACGGTCGCACAGGAAAACGATATGATTGGCTTCCTCAATTCAGATGCAAATTGTGCGACAGTCGTGCGACAGTGGGTAAGAAGCATCCTGTGCACAGACATCTTACTCTATCTACTTTGTTACCCTGTTGGGCTTCAGCAAAAGCTGTAAGATTTAACTATCCGGAATAACGATTACAAACATGGGATCTCCTCCTTCTGACTGGCTCCTCCACAGAATAGGAAAATGTAAGACACTTTTACATAATTCCCTACCTACTTAGAGCAAACAGAAAGATCCATCTTAGAGCTGATTCGATGGTACAAATTCGATAGTACAAAGTAGGAAAACTTTCCAAGTGACTAAAAATATTGTTGTGCAGCTGAATGTTGACTGTCGCATGTGCGACCTGTGCGACAGTCTAGATCCGCCCCTGCTCCTCGACTCACAGGTCATGATGTCGTACAAGATTGGAATTATTTTCACTTTCGATCGTCAAGTCTGCTATCCTTTCACGCTACTACATTGTCTGCATCACTTACGTCCCTCTTCTGGTGTGATAGTTTCCCATTTTGGATGCTGGGGGCCATCATTAAACACATGAAATGCTGATCGCAGGTTGATAGCTGATGAATCTTACCTTCTCCTTTTTATTTCCTTGTTATTTATTGCACTTTTCTATTGTAACATTGTCACTAGGTACAAGTAGAAGCCAGATTTCCAACAACCTGCGTTGCTGGGATTACGCATTCTTTCTTACTTTCTGCTATATATTGTTTCTATACACACGCACGACATTGACGATCATATCGAAACCAACAATCGTAAGGGTGGTCTAAACGTCTCAAGCTGCGATCAGACGATGGAGACGATCCCTATGAGAGAGACGATGATATAGAAACCAAGCTTAAGAAAGCAAAAATACCCACATGTTTGAAGATAAATGGATCGGAGATTGAGCAGAAGGAAAACTTCAGTTATCTGGGAAGTTGTGTTACATCAGATGGACGATCAGATACGGACATCAAGTGTAGTA
>WIPJ01000813.1:669417-709515 GCA_018155075.1 Cassiopea andromeda | reverse complement strand
AACTTTCCAACATAACGTAACTCGTTCTTGTTAGCAATTGTCAGTGCATTGTCCATTGGAGCCGTAACAGCTAATTCTGGTGGTGAAAGGACACGAAGTCTGTCGGCCTTTAAACACTCCACGTGCACTTTTGATTGCAAGTGGTTATCCAAAATTCTTGCTCGGGAGACCACTCCAAGCTCTTGGCATATATCTGGCACCTTTCTCTTTGGCGCATAAATCTTGGCTGTTTCTATGTTACGATAGCATACACTACAGCGTACCAACTTTCTATTTGCGCCTTTGACCGACGGCAGCTTTTGGAATACATTTACTTGCTCTTGCTTTCTAGTTTTCATTTGTTCAGCATTGGTCAACTTGTCTTGCTGCTCTGTGGACGTTCCTGCCTCACGCACTGGTTCTCCTTCTGGATTCTCACGTGCACTTTTCTCCTCGCCATTGCCCTTTTCACTCGTCTCTTCCTCTTGCATATTTGCTGGTACGGTAGAAGCATCCAATTCGACTTTTCTTATCAAAAAACGATCCATCTCAAGCAAAGCAAATGATAATCTAATGTGAATTGTGAATATCCTCGTACGATGTTTTTGTGTCAAGACCAAGAGAAATAGACGAACTTACATCGGTCCCAGATTCCGTTTCGTTCATTGAACTGAATGATCACACTATCACATGGCACATGGCACTATGCTTCAAAACACAAAGGAGCGCAACTACGACATGTAATCAGTCTAATGATATGATTTTGAATTGAACATCTGCAGCGTATTAGAATGCGGAAGTACGTTTGGCAGTTGGCTGCTGCAGGGGGTGTCACACAATCACGATAACGTCAAAGCCTCTTGGAATGTGCATTTGTCTAATTTCAGTTACGGTCAGAAAAGATCTTTTGTGAGCAACGACTGCAATTTTCAATTCGAAATAAACAATAAAGCAATGGCAGCCTAATGCGGGGCGGGATTGGTGCAAAACAGAGGCCAATACGAAACGGTGCAGCAAAGAAAATGTTCTTCTTTTAGGAAATTTCTGCAGTTGAAAGAGTCAAAACTTGAAAAAGAAATGCGGCTTGCTGCAACCTGTTTGGGATGTGGAGAAGCATGACAACAGAGTCTTCCGCTGCAAGGCTACAACAGGGGTAGTCATTCATTGAGCCTCAAAATGCTAATCGAATGCTGATAACTGTCGTCAACAAAAGGCTTAGACGGGGGGAGACACGCATGGCCAGTTGACCATCAAGCAAATAAGGCATTGAGTTTTTGCATTTTGTAATGCAAGCAGGTTGGCTCAGATTGTTTTTAATGGTAAAACGCGGCACTTACTAGTGTTATTTCTAGTATAAAACATATGATCGGACTGGGGATGGAGTCATGCGTGACCTGGAGTGGTATTTATTTTGCCTTTTTTTCAAGTCCACACTTTCCCCAGTTACAGAACCACAGTTTTCATTTACAAAACCACAAAATGAGTCAGAACCACACTTATTTTAGGCCTTGATATGAGAAATTCTTTCTGTGCAAAGAGAATGGGTATTGGAGTAAAGAACAGATTGTTGAAGCGCTACATTGGGTCGGCGTTAACATATGAATGAGTCTTGGACAATTAGCAAAGTCATGAAATGAGAACTTGAAGCCAGAGAAATTTGGTTTTATAGGAAAATGCTCGGAATTTCTAGGTAACAGAAGGTAGCCAATGAGGTAGATTTTGAAATGATGAAAGTGAAGAGAGAGTTGATGAGTATCATTTGAGCGAAAGAGTGAGAGGAAGACAGAGAGTGATAATGACAGCGAGATTGCACGTGTACAATGAGAAAGATTTAGAAAATATTGCAAGAGACAGAGAAAAATAGACGAAAAGCAAACAATGATTCGTCAACAGCAGATAATGCCATGGCACAAGACGAAGAAAGGAAGTGGACTTACTTTATAGAGCTGTATTGCATATATACCTCAATGAACACCGTACTCTTGGCCAAACAGTTCCAAAATTGCTGCCCTCTAAAGAGCGCCACACTTCTGGCCTACCAATTGTAAACCCCTCCCGCTAACAAACGGCACCCTGTAATGAAGGCTCCTTTCGAGATTTACCAAACACGAAATATCATTACTTACAATAGTGCTGCTTGTTGTCTGTTTTCAAATTCCTTATTACCTAAAGGTAATAGATGGCCCTTTGTAAATCAGCAAGACTGAATGGGCCACGTTCTCTAAACATATTACGTATTATGTGTGTAATAAAGACAAAAATTGCGTAGAAAGGGGGAATCGGCAACCTCTTTCCCGGTCAAAGCTTATAAACTTGATCATACATGCATCATTATCCAATCTTTCAAGGCGAATGCATATTTTTTGGATTTCAATATATTTTTCACATTCTTTGCTGTGCATATTTGGTAAAAAAGCATTTTGCACAGTTTCATTTTCAGTTTGCATTAAATGATAGCCTCTAATGAACGTCGCATCATGACGCTCAGTTTTTTAAATAACGCCGCAGCAGCATTTTATATTTCATTTATTTACTTTCAATTGTTGGAGGGCTGCTCTTCAGTTTTACCTGGTTTTCAAGAGGTCCTCCGCTAAAAGCTTATAAAAAAAGTTACTAAAAAACCAAAATAGATAAATAAATAACCTAATTAAAAATTTAAATTGAAATACAAAGTAAAGAAGTTCATCTAATTTTATTAAGAAACAATGTACAATGAATGAGCTGAGAATCCCCCAGCGATCTGGGAACTAATGCTTGTCCATTGCTTTGAGCTGAACTCTGACCGTCATAAAAGCGGCATAACTCCAGCAGATATAGAAGGGGGTAGCTACTGTCCGACAACTGGAGGATCCCCATCTCATTGCATATTGTTCTTGAAAGCAAAAACGGAAGGTGACTGCTTTGTTTCAGTTAGTAGGCTATTCCAGAGTTTCGCTCCTCGATATGAGAATGATTTTTTGGCCACTTATCAACTTTTCTCTTTGGAATCTTCAAATCAGCAGCTGTATTTCGAAGAGTTGTCAAAAGAGTTTCTTGTAAAAAGAATACATAATATTGTGGAGCAAGCCCATTGATGGATTTGTATACAATTAGTTGGGATTCTTCTCCTAATGAAGACGACGAGAATAAGAGACATGGTTGCATTATTAACTTTTCCAATTACGGCATTACGAGACATTACGACATTACGATAAATGACGTAATTGGAAAATTGATTAATGTAACCGTGTCTCTTATTCTCGTTGTCTTCATTCTGCGATTTATTGGAAAATTACGCTTCCCTCAAAGGGATTCCTCGCCTACAAGCTCATGAACAGTCTTCCAGCTGAGGCCTTAATGAGTAGCGCAATGAGCGCATTAATGAGCACTCTTTAGAAAAGATACAGCACGCGAATTTTTTATAGCTGATAGTATTGTTGTGCGATTCAAGGGAAAGCTAGACATAACATTGAATTGAATTGAATATTGATATCTAGTTGAAAGTTTGTTGGAAGCGATAAGCAAAAACATAGATTGTTGGAAAAGTAATGAGGATTTCATGTTGCCGCAGTAGATCTGCAAAATTTGTAACTGTGGATGGAAGGAAATGTCAATTGACTAGCATATCGATGTACCAAATCAAGGCAAAGTAAAGCACTTTGACTTTCTCATTTGAATTCTTTGTCATTTACTGAAATATTTGATAAAAACTGAAGGTATGGAACAGTGTGATGACGCAGTCCAATAATAATTCATTAGAATAACTTTCATATTCCATTAGAAAAGTTTTAATCAAGTCTTTGTGTTGAGGATCTATCACTCAAGTTTTGCTGTTAAACCCTATAGTGGTATATTTTTTTATCAATTCGAAAACTAAACGTTGCAAAGCAAAGTAGTTTTGTTTATATTCAAGATAAAATGTCTAAAAGGATGAGTTACCTACAAAACTAATTACAAAACACTTTACTACGTTATAAAGCAGTGTTATAGAGCTAGATTAATAACTGGGGGGGCTCATGCATAAATTTATGTATTTCAAAATGAGGCTATGTATCTTATTCCAAAACGAGGCTACTTCACAATGTGCATTATCATTCAAACTAAAAAGAGGCTGGCTCTCAGTTTGAAACTTGCATAAAAGGAGGTCAGGGCCATAACATCTATACTTTCATTTAAACAGCGGATATTGCCATCGAAAAATTAAATCTATATGTTGATAATAGATTGGAAAGAATACCATGCCAGCAGTAATAAACGGTAGATGAAATTTCGTCTTTTTCAACTATGAAGATTCTCAATTGATTGATACCAAATTGTGTTTATGCCAAGTGTAATTCACGGCGGAGATGAGTTTACCAATTTGCTAGAAGCTCCTTAGCGCTACTGAAAATGGGGCATACGAGCCCGCTATGACATTTCAAAAGACATGACTATTTTAGAAGAGGAGGGGAGAATGATGGGGATCTGGGGGCTTGTCCCCAGAAATGCTTTTCAGAGCTACGCCCTCTAAAACGTTAGAAAACTCCCTTTTGAAACATGGTATGAATGCTGCTATTGCCATTGATATCTGTTCCCAGAGCAAATTCTAATCCTTTAACTTGAAAACGAAATACAAAGAAGTTACGATGACTCTTGCTTTTAATGTCGCATAGTCCAACGTTAGAAACAAGATCTCATGCTAGTGCGCCGAAAGAAGGATAGTCTACACCAGAATTTGCACTGAAATTCCGAAGTGGCAAGACATTATTGCCCTGCAAAGAGATTCAATTGCACTGCAAATTGAGCGGTTTTATCTGTTGAAAAGGGTGGGTTTCACACAATTTTCACTCTTGAAGAAGGTTGAAAAGCAGCTTCTTTGGAAAGAAGATATTTTAATGTTATGACATTAAAATATCCAGTAACGAGCAATTGGTATTTTGAAGATTCATCATCAATTTCAATTGCGCTATAGCTAGCGTAGTATTGACTGTTTGGACTATTTCAATGTTTGATGTCAACACGAAGTATGGCTCCTCTTCCCGGTCCTGCAAGCTTGTGTAGGTTGTCAAGACCAATCCAAAAGTTGCCAGTTACGTCACCAAAACCAGCTTTGTAGGATGCCCAGTTACGATAAAAGTCAACGCTTGCATCAACACGTCTCTGAATAACAATCCAGCCATTCGGTGTAAGATTCAAGTTGCAGAAGACATCCATGAAATTCTCATGATTGTATTTTATCTTATAAACACCATTTGATGTTTTACCAGAGTCCTTAACTGCTGAGCAATCTGAAATATAGACAAATATCAAGACAAGTGTGCTTTGCAATCCATCACGCGTCGTCATTCCATGCGTTCCAGATGGGATACAAAGACTCTTATCCCTTGCAACGTAAAATGAAGCACTTGTAGGTAGGATTGGGATATGCTGCATTCTGTGGTATGATGAAAGGAAGTTCATCCAGAGGAGGCTTGTGTAGCATGTGCCGGCACGGGATGCCTCACGGAATGACCGTAAATCATACAAACTTTAAAGATAAGGAAGGGTGGTTTGGGGTATTACTTTCTTTCAATATAATATTTACTGACAGCAAGCGACAAACATCTTCTTCTTGCTTTCAGGAACTGCTACTTTTTCGTGCTTTTCCAATACAATTCGGATATTTACGTCATGCTACGTCATTCTTGTAAATTGTTTTCACATGAAAGATGCGGTGATGACAGCAAAAAGGCAATAAATTGCCAGTATCCTGACTCCCAAATAACAACAACAACAATAATAATTATAACGATCATCAGCAATCATCTATTATACTGAGTTTTCATCTCGTAGTATATGGTGTTGCCATGGGAACTATATAAATAATACCATGACATGTAGGATGCACTCATCTTGCTAGTTGAAGGGTACAACCCATGAAAATTGGGCAACAATAAAAACGATCATCATCAGTCATCTGTGATACTGAATTTTCATCTCTGAGTATATGACGTTGCCATGGGAACTATGTAAATGATACCATGACATGTAGGATGGAGTCGTCTTGCTAGTTGAAGGGTACAACCCATTCAAATTGGACTTATGGCAGCAATTATACCACCAGGCTCCTTTCCAACTAATAGCACAGTTCCCTGGAGCTGCGAGATCATTGTCATTGTCGAATGTGCTGAACTCCATGCCATTATGATATGCCAGTGAATCGCCAGCATTTCCTGTAACACATGTTGAGGAATCGTTATCAATCATTGCATAGTAGCAAAAACATTGATTGTTGAATTTTCCAAATCTTTCAAAGAGCAAATAATGGAAAAACATGATATTCCTTGTTGTGCATGTAGCGGTCTACGAAGTGTTATGTTTTACAACTTGCCCTTAATTCTATCCGAGCATAAAGTGCAAGAATAAAGTTCCTGTAAAATGAAGGATAGTTGACCTAAAAAGGTATGAAACATATAAATAAAAATTTTGATTTGCTTTTTCATGGATTTCGACATAAAATTGGATGATTCATATTTTCTTATGCTTTGTTACCAAAACCTACTTCTTACCGGAGTATCCATCAACGAGCAATTGGTATTTTGAAGATTCATCACCAATTTCAAATGCACTATAGGTAGCGTAGTATTGACTGTTTGGACTATTTTGGTGTTTGATGTCAACACGAAGTATGGCTCCTCTTCCCGGTCCTGCAAGCTTGTGTAGGTTGTCAAGACCAATCCAAAAGTTGCCAGTTACGTCACCAAAACCAGATTTGTATGATGCCCAGTTACGATAAAAGTCAACGCTTGCATCAACACGTCTCTGAATAACAATCCAGCCATTCGGTGTAAGATTCAAGTTGCAGAAGACATCCATGAAATTCTCATGATTGTATTTTATCTTATAAACACCATTTGATGTTTTACCAGAATCTTTCACTGCTGAGCAATCTGAAGTTCAGACAAATGTCAATGCACAGTTTACATTTCATCATATATCAAAGAAGTACTGAAAATAAAAGTTAATCAAAGAAGTACTGAAAATAGGAACTAATCTAGAATTATCTGCGTTTACATGTTATATCACGTTGTCAATGGCATTCCAGAACAATAAGCGTGGCATCATGTAGAGAGAAAGATCCATTCTACAGTATTTCAAAATACACATCGCTTGTTACAAGATATTTACCTTTGTGTCATTTCAGTCAAAATGTCCAAATCGAATTCTCAACTATATGAACATTTGTTTTATTCTGTAGATGATTTCTTTGTATTATGCGTAAGAGACAGATTGGGTAAGAATTTGAAAGGTAGAGATATATAATTACCATTTAGGGTTTTTTCACAGTTTGTCCCATAGTAGAATGGTTGACATGTACATTTGTATCCTAATTCATTGCAAGTATCTTCACAAGCTGCTCCATTCTCACACGGTGATAATTCAGTACATTTGGGTCCGTGCTGGAAATAGTAAGAATTTGCATTGAAAAGAGAAATTAATCTGTATTCCCCAGCTTTGATTAACATTTAGAAATAAAGGACCTAGGAAAAAAGTGAATCCATAATTATTCATTTCACAACTCACCTTTAAGGATAAATCATCTGTCGTCAAGTAAATTGAGTCACTTTGCTTTTGTAAGAACGGGATACTTTCTCTCAAAGTTCTTCCAAGAAGTTCACATTGTCCTTGAGTCTTTCTGTAGTTCAATGACTTGCAGTTGAGCACTGAAGCACATTGAAGAACACATTGACGTTGAGATTTGGCTTTTCTTGTTGTTTCAACTACACCCGTGTCAGCAATTCCTTGCAAAATGATGTTGAAATTTGCAGACATTTTGCATGATGACCTTAGTATAGCTATAGCTACATTGGAAAAAAGAATTACAACGATATATTTGCAGTATGCGACTGATAAATACATCACTTGGTAGTTTGCTGTGTATCTCACTATTACTAGATCTTGGAGCAAATATGTACTGATATAGATTTATTACTGCAAAGCTTCAGTTATAGATGTCTTGATTGATTTCTATTGATGATGTGTATTTTGCACATTCACATTTGTTTTCTGTGCTTATGCATTATGTTTCATATTTATTTTTGAATGTGAATGCTGTAGCCATGGTAAATTAGGAGTTGTTGAATAGGTACCAGTTTGGTAGCAATCACATATTTTCATTATATTGCAAGGAAGTAATTAAAAATTGATTGAATTGAGGTCATTATTGTCATCAACCTCCTTTCCCTTGAGTAGCACAGTTCTCTCCAGCTACAGAGTCATTGTCATTGTTTCATGTGCTAAATTTCATATCATTGTGATAGGCCATTGAATCTCAAGCATTCCCTGTAAATAATGTCATCATTATGACGATGTGTTTAATCCTAAATATGAATACAGCCTTACTACTTTACAAGGAAAAGCATAGAGAACCTTGAACTGATGAGGTATGAGAAGGGTTCACACCATACAAAGATAAAGTCACAATGGAGAAGTTAATCCTTGAAAATTCTCAGCAAGAGCTTATGAGTTCCACAGCTTCTATGCTTCAAAATTTTGAATATTTATTTTATACTCTTTTAAGCATAACTGGAATGTGTTCACATTTAGCCGATGAAACATTCAAACCTCTCAAAGATATCCTACTGTATCTATGCTTACTATGGCAACAGAACTCTGTAGGCTTGCTCGTTTAGCTTAAGTGCAGAAATTCTTAGAAGAGCTCCATTTGAAGTAACATGAGAGACCATTGGCCTACTGAACTGCATAGATGCATCAAAACCATAAATGATGGCTTTTAAATTAATAAAATTAATATCGAAAACCAAAAGCAAATAATGAATTGAGGTCATTATTATTTACATGTTTACAATGAGATAAACAATGTTCTAGCCGAGGAGACTTTGCTTTCTAGAGCTACGATGAATGATTATGTTGGTTTATTGTAGCGAATATATTGCTGTATGATTCAAGTGAAAGCAAAACTCGACATTGAATTGAATTGAATATTTATCTGTAGTTGAAAGTTTGTTGGCAGAAGTTATTTTGCCAGGTAGAAAAACATCGAACCTTGGAAGAAATGAACTTCTCGTGGTGCTACAGCAGAAATCTGCACTCAACACACTTAAGAGATGTTTATGTCCATGAACATTTTGAACTGAAGAGGAGTATAAAATTACCCTATTATCTTGCATGGAGGCACCGGCGCCTTTATCCGGATATTCAATCTTTCTGCATTTTCAAGTTTAGAAAACAGGGCTGCATATAGGCGCCTGGCCCCTATATCTTATTGGCGCCCAGTCCCAAGATCGTTATGTTACTCTGAATCACCATATTCTTTGGTCGGTTTATAAGGATTCTATAGAGTAAGCAAATAAGATACTGCTTTGGAGTTCGTAACAACTTAAAAAACCTCACAGCTTAAAAAGTACACTGGGACAATCTATGAGTCCGTAAAAGTATGCGTGTCATGAAAACCGTAAAACAAATGAGGAAATGGACTGGATGTCCTGTGCTCAGTGATTGTGAAGGTATCGATCTGGAGCAGAATATATTGTTTTAGGGAGTATATTCTCAAAAGTAGAGCCTATTATTAAAGGCTTGTGTATTTAATACACAGGGGCGGATCTAGAAAATTTCATGACCGTCGCACATAGATCGTGGCTTGTTAGTGGGCGTGGTCAAACCAAGAAATTCTGCGACTGTTTGTTGTGGGGCTGGTGAAGGTAGTCAAAATAAATTACACATGTTGAGGACGCAAATATTACGCCATAAGACATTTTAATATTAAGCCATGCAAAAGAGGTACTCTTACTGACTATCATATAATTATAATTTCCAATTATAACTATAACCCTAACCCTAACCAATGCTCTAGTCCACTACAGTACCCAGAGTTACAAATGACTTGTTACTATTACTTCATGCTTCAGTATAAGCAGGAGCGGATCCAAAGAGGACTGGGGGTCAAGACTTCCCCCCCCCAAATGGCAATATTTCCTATAGCAATGGGCCCCCAAATCCAGCACTAAACCCGCCTCTGATTGTAAGACATATAACCAGTTACCAAAGGTATTTCACGACGTATTTCACAAATTCCATGTAACTGAAATGACAATGCAAAAATGTGCTTTGAGCATGGGGAATTACCATTCTCAGGATCATTCCCCAGCAATATGAAATATGACCCTGAAAGTTACCTGCTCACTGCAAATGATTTCAGATTGGTTTCAGGCACGTTTAAGGAACAAGAGAATATAATTAATGTTGAACATGATTTGTTGAAATGTACCTTGCAGCTAAGACTCTTTTATCATTCATAACACGAAAGGCATGCATCATTCTTTGGAATATCGCTGCTAGCAGATAAGTCTTCAGCTAACAGGATTTTCTTCGAAATTACGGAGCATTTGCCGAGTTTTGCTAATTCAGCATTATATATTGCCTCCAACGCTTTGCAGTTCTCTTCTTCAATAAAGTGCTTTACTTTTTCCAGTAAATCCATCATAAGGTAATAAAGATTGCGACATGAATGGAATTCTGCGGCCTTTCACGTGCTAAGCAACTAAATCTATCTATCAAATCTACTTTAAGATTGTGTGACAGCACTACAAAGCATCCTTTAGGCATACGGTCGCACAGGAAAACGATATGATTGGCTTCCTCAATTCATATGCAAACTGTGCGACAGTCGTGCGACAGTGGGTAAAAAGCATCCTGTGCACCGACATCTTACTCTATCTACTTTGTTACTCTGTTGGGCTTCAGTAAAAACTGTAAGATTTAACAATCCGAAATAAAGATTACAAATATGGGATCTCCTCTTTCTGACCAGCTCCTCCACAGAATAGGAAAATGTAAGGGACTTACATATAATTCCTTGCCTACTGAAAGCAAGCAGAAAAATCCATCTTAGAACTGATTCGATGTAGTAGAAATTGGAAAAACTTGCCAAGTGATAAAAAATATTATTGTGCAGCTGAGTGTTGACTGTCGCATGTGCGACCTGTGCGACAGTCTAGATCCGCCCCTGTTAATACATATATGTATGTATGCTTTATATGCATACATATAGATTGCTTTATTTATGTTGCTTGTCACTGGCAAAAAAAGGATCTGATGTTTGAAAAACAGGGCCAGATAAATGCGCCTTGGAACTTTTAACTGGATACAAGCCCCTTCACAGTGGGCTGGGGTGTCGGAATTATGGAAAAATTACATAGTTCAGCCAAAAATTAGCATATGGAAATGGATGAAGACTTGCTAGAAGCGCACCGACATGACGCATCAGATGACATCAAAAAATTTAAAATTTACACAAAATCTGGGGTATGGGCCGAATCTCCTTATTTGGACATGTTGCTCTCGATATGCAGAATTGCTTTTCTTACTTTTGACTTCTTACTTCTCACCTTTCTCTTACTTTTGCTTATAACAGGAAAGTGTTTGAGGGCTCACCAGAAATGCATAGGCAAGTGAAATCATGGAATACTTCAAATAAATTGAACTTTCATTTGTGTTTAGTCCTTTACGTCCTGAAGCTTAGATTATCAAAGCAGCATCACTGCTAAATCGGCCAAATATTGGATTTATGTTTTTACAACACGAACTTGAATGTCCATGCTCATGTTCGTTCCTAGAAAATCCCCCTAAAAGGGTGTAGACCTGACATTTTACGCAAAATTTATTATGTTTTGATCAACTGTGTTACAAGAAACAGTTAAATTTTTGCCATGTAAAGATTTGGAAACTGCCAAACTTGAATTCCAAAGAAGCCATGATTCTAGCTGTTCATTTCATAAAAGGAAATGAGGAAAAAGCCCAATTTCAATTTTTCTGGAGAAACCTAACACTATAGATAGTTTCTGACAACTCAGGGGCACGGTTTACAACTGGTCTGCCAATAACTACGTGATTTGCTCAGATTTAAATTGCTTTAACTTTGGAATAAGTTAAACTTTTGATTTGATTTTTTGTTTTTCTGCTATGCATTTTTTCTATTTTATTGCTCATTGAAGCAAACATGAAATTGGAGGGGGGCCAATTTTCGAAATTTCCAGGCACCAGCCCACTGTGCGCCTTGGCACCTTTATATGAGCGGCACTTATATACGAAATTATAGAGTATGAAAGAGATTTGGTAGAGTACTCCTTTTTGTCCTTTTATTTACCAATTACCCCGTATATTTCCTTTGAATTTCCTTTTTAATTTGCCCTGATTCCTCGCTTGTTTTTCCCCACTTGTTTGTTTTCCCTTTTACCCTTGTATATGAGCCCCAGTTACTTCTAATGAGTTAGCTGATGACGAGACGAGTTGTCTCGAAATGTTCTCAAGTTTACATATAAAATGGAAAATTCGAATTAAAACTGTATGATAGTATGGATATGTCTTAATTTCTGGTATGTACAATTAAAGATCTGAAAACATATACAAGGTTTTTCGTCGTGACTTTTCTTCTAAGGTTTTGTAGTGAAATTTTCAATTGACTGCTTCATACTAGCTCCTTAATTATTGTGACTATCGAAGTATTTGAAAGTAGCCAAAGTAGTAACAATAACTGGGAGAAAGATAGCCATTGAATAAACTTTTAATGTTACAGCACGACATGTATTGAAACTGGTACTAAGTTGCCTTCAGAGATACTGTTATAGATGTGCCGCTGCGCATTTGACTTCCTCAATTGATTAAAAGTGTCACTTAGTGGAACAATGTATGGGAGCCAGGAACTTTTTCTGCTTTGACTATACAATAAAGAAACCATCATTCAGTGGAAAGTATTTGGTTCCTCTTTAATCTATGTATTTAATATCTGCAGTGATATCAAATCATCAAAATTCGATTTAAGACTTCTCAATCCAAAAACAGCAAAATTGAAGTTGATGTCGCACATTATTTTAAGAAGCTCTTTCTTTCATGAAATATGATATGGCTTGGTACAGATCACCCAGCCTTTGCTCATAGAAGAGATGGTGGCAGAGGGCTGCAGTTCTCTTCAGCTGGAAAGGAATCCATTTTCAAGATTTCCTTCTGCTTTACGTTAGTTTGTAAATACTTTCTGCTAAAAATCCATTAGTAAAAAAGTAACTGTTGATACCTGTATACATTTTCCTTCATAAAGTTTTTCTCTTTCATTACGATCAAATAGGCACTACTTTAATGGTAATTAAAGCAATTAATTGTGTTTGCAGGTGTGTGGAAAGATTCCCGTTCATTCCGTGTGATTACGACACAAAGGTTAGACCTGATGAGAGAAAAGGTGACTTCCTCGATGTCAGATCATCTCCTTGATTTCAATTCTTTTAGTACCGTACCATACCGTAAAATCACGAATAAAAGCCCTGGGCTTATAGAGGTTCGTAAGCATTCTTTGATGGGCTTATATTCGGGGGGGCTTATTTTCGGAGGGTCCTTTGGGTTAACAGGTGACTTGTGTATGCAAAAAAAGTCACCTTGCAGTATCCAATCAGAGAGACTAGTAATCAACATTTAATGCAGAAAACTTCACAAAAGGATAAAAGTATATACAGAGGCTCTATATATGCTTTGTCCATGGTCATTCATTGTCCTAACTATACACAAAGAATCCCAAATGTAAGCCCTGGTTTTATATTTTGGGGGCTCTTAAATTTGGAAGGATATTTGAGTTAGTTTACATGAGGACTTATATTCTGGATTTTACAGTATTAGTCCATGTAATTGATAAAAATTCTTGCTACATTTAAATACAGCCAGGGTTGTCGTGGCTCAGGAGGACAGGGGGGCCATGGCCCCCAAGTTTTTCGAAATCGTCAGATTTTCGATAGTCTTAATGCGTCGTCGGAAACTTTTCGGACTTTTGCTGTTGGTAAAAGATAAAGGTTTCCAATTTCATCGAAAACCATTGAGTTTGGCCCCCTACTTTACAGGTACCACGACGCCCCTGACTACAGCTTATGAATTTCACATATAGCACCTTACGGGTAAACTAATTCTGCTTGCAGCAATAGCCAATAGAACACGTGGTTATAAGGTCTTTTCTGCTTGCTTTTGCATAATATAGAACTTGTGTGATGTTTAAAAAGCGTTTTGAAGTGAAGTAAGAGCAAATTATGTAACATACTAAGAATTGGCCACTCAGCTCTCCTGCAAGAGAGGGCTGCATCATTAATTATACATTATCGGTGGATAAATTTTGCTTGGTAGACACCTCTAATTTCTTTCATAGGTTAAACTTTTTAGCATGATCCAACAAACTGCACTCAGAATTTTAAGCAGAAAATGAGATAAAAGCCAAAGGTCAACTGTATTAAATTTATGATCCTTCAAAAACTCGATGAAAATCAATCTAACGGTAGTGGGTTTTGCCTCCGTATTAATTACAAAACTCAAAAGTATTACGTAATTCTGCTTTTAGGAAGGCCTACAAACATTGCCATCCAGTTTTACATCGAATCATTTGGACAAGTTGATGTGGAAAAGATGGTGAGCTCTCTGAAGTTCAAAAGCTGAATTTTTTTAAAATTAAAGTCCTTATACCTTGCAACTTTTATAGGCCTTAAAATTCGATGAAAGTGATGCAGATTCCATCAAGCAGCTTCCGAATATGATGAAAAATGTCAGCTTAACTTCATTCATTATTTTGCTTGATCACAAATAAAATACAAATTTAAAACCTGTCAAAAACCATTTGGCAGCAATAGCTTTGTGTAAAAAATGCTTCATACTATCTTCTTTCAAAGAATAAAGTATCAAACTTATGTGTTCTTACTTTGAAAAATTCTATCTAAAGCCTGAATGTGTATTAATTTATTCTTGATAAGGAACTCGAAACCTTTGGATACATATCTCAATCCTGGAGGGATGATCGGTTGAAACTAAACAAATCATTTGTGATCTTGAAAGGTGATGAACTAAAGCATGTATGGACACCGGACATTTACTGCGTAAACTGCAGATCACAGAACTTTGAAAATGGATTAAACCCAAACCAAGGAATGATGAGGATAACGCAAAACGGCAGCGTCTTTCTTAGTGCTGGGTATGAGCCATGCTAAAGAGAAATTATTCAAATTAGCAATAATTTCTACTATTAAGAGCAAGAAATGATTTTAAAAAATAAATGTATATATAATATTGCTAAAAATTAACCATGTGAAATTCTTACCATCGATCTATGAGCTGTGGACTGATGCTAGTTTCAGTTGAATTTCGCCAAGCCGCATCATTATGCAACCTGCTTTCCTTTTTGTCTTCTACATCTCCTTCTGCTGTCCAGCTATTGTTCTTCAACCTGTGTAGTTTTCTTATACATTCTGTTTCAAGAACAAATGGGGAATGTTTTCGTTCCTTCTGCTTGCAGTAGATTGCTTAATTGAAAATCAAATGCTCTTCACTTTCCAGAGTACACTTGGTTGCTTCCTGCTACATGAATTTGAGAAAATTTCCATTTGATGTTCAACGATGTACCTTAAAATTTAGCAGTTGTAAGTATTGGGTTTTATTCTTTCACGTTTTTATAACGCAATAATTTCTGCTTGTAAGGCACGTATTCTCAATTCTTAGTATTAAACTTCACTGTTAGCGTTATCCCTTGAAGGAAAAATATGTAGAGTTTCCTTGAAATAGTGGAATTACCAACTTGTATTTCGAGGAAAGCCGTTTCATGGGATTTGTGAAACAATATAGCCAATATTGGCATTCACGTGGAACAATTATCAATGCAAACGCAAAAATTAAGTAGCAAGAAATTGGATGCGTGCTGCTTTGCAGCTATTTTTTTGAGGCTCCCTACAGCAATCGATTCTCGATTTGGTAAAGCAAGGCGTTGGCAAACGACTGTAGAACAGAACCACAACTTCTTTTGGATTTAAATTCCCTTCGATTGCATCAAAGTGATTAATGATTTTTATCCCTCTAAGTGCTAATTTTCATTACTTTCAGATGGGTATAACTCGAGTTTTTTGAGGTACAATTGGAAAGCAGATCCATTTGTAAAGATCAAACGAATGGACCAGTTCATGATTGAGGATGCAAAAGGTGGAATGGATAAGGAGAAGTACATGTCAGGTAAGTCAAAGGATCACTTGCGGTTTCTTCCATTTATACTTTTAAGAAACCTAGCGTATTTGCAACTATTGTGTTGCTATGTAATTCACATTTTTCATGAACTTCAATTCGACCTTACACAACATGAAAATATAGAAGTAAGGGTGAAGGTGCTTTTGATTTGTCCAGAGCATGGGGCATGTAGTATAAACAGTTTTGCATGTTTCATAAGCATTTATTGTCAGTAAGAGCTAGAAAATGCTCTCTTGCTATTGAAGAGATTTTTTGGTGTTAAAACACTTGTTAAGAGACGTCTTTTCAAGTTGCACCAAATTCTATTTGGCATCTAAATTCAGAAGTGATACAGACGTACATTTTGCGCATGCAGAGCATTTCATCAAAAATTTGTGTCTAGCAAAGATACAATCCACAATGTAAAATAATTGTCGTCATCTTATTTCCGGGTGATTAGCACTATGGGTGACGGAATGAAACTCCTTTTACAGTATTGTATCCTTTACATTAAAGGGTCTTTTGATATTGTTCTGTCGTCATTTGCATTCGTTCGAAGAGTCGGCTACTACATTCTGCAGCTGTATGTTCCAACTGCTATGCTCGTTGGTTTGTCGTGGACAATGTTCTGTCTTAACCATGATCACACAGGCGACCGCATTACCATTGGCGTAACACTGTTCCTTACAATGATGTTCCTTCATGGCTATGCAAATACGTCACTTCCTCGAGTTTCTTATGTAAAGATGGTTGATTTGTTCATGGTAGTGTCATTAGGAGAAATTTTGATCATCACGGTAGAATCGATTGTTATCAGCAAACTGCATGACAGATTTATCGATCAAGAAGAGAACAAACATGCAGGCACACATGTTACAAAAGCGCTTAAAAAGGTGAGCAATTTTTATTCAACACTATTCAATAACAGAACAAGGTTTTGCATCGTTTGTGTGCCTTTCCATTCATTGAAAACGATTTGCATTTATATGGGCTATCTATGGTGCATGTGCAATGTAGCATAGTGGTTAGAGCGAATGTTTCTTGTTTGGAAGGACTACAGTTCGAGCAGGGGCGGCACGCAGTCAAAATGAATTACTATTAGAACATTTTGCTGATGACCACGCCCTTTATTTGCTAGGAAACGTCCTTTTGCGCAATATACACAATCTTCCTTGACTATTGTTATGAATTTGAGCAAACTGTACGATTCGACGTCTATAGAGCATTGCGGCTTCAAGGTGTGCTGGAATGACTAATGGCACAGCTATCCACTCCTATGCACGTAGCCACAAAGAGAGCCATGCTATTTGAATGAAGCTTCCTATAGCACCACACAAAATGGCTGCTATCTCAGCGTCAATATTATTTAATTCCATTGAATCTAGTTTTAGTTATGTTTCACAAGTCGTGAGATACATTCTAGTATATTCAAGTGAAAATTTGATCAAAAGCTTATATGATGCCAATACATATTTGATGAGATGCCTCGATGTTGGCTAAAACTAGAGTGAAATTCGGAGTTTGACTAACTACTTGAAGCGCTGTTTCCTTAGGTTTGTAGAATTGAAAGTAAGGAACAGCCTTTTGGAAGTCCACAACGGGAATAACTATCAACAATATGACTCAGTTTGGCAGCATATATCTTATAATTTTTAACGGATCTTATTCATGTCCCCTCAGAGACTGTCAGATACTGCCTGTGCTATTAGTTCCGCAAATTTAAAATCACGAACTGATGCGTTCATCATTGCCATTAGCTTCGTGTTTTAGGATTCAAAGACTAATAGCGTGACCAGCAATTCAATTCATTCGCAAATGCAAGGATCTCCCGAATGTGCTGGGAATGGGTACAGACCATTGGTGCAGATTAGGCAAGACAACTTGGTTTTCAAAACTGTAATATTGGAATCTTGAGAAAGGATAAATACGATCATATTGCTAGTATTCCTAGAGAGCAAGGAATTGCATGCTTAAAAAATTGCTACTAGACTAATGACATGAATAGCAGCCCGTACCGCCCATGGACGAGTCTGACTCGAAGCTTTGACTGAATGCTCACTCACTGTTCATTGAGCAGCGAATGGGTACCTGGTGTCAACACTGGTAAGATAAAGGAGCGGGCCACTACTCTACCTCATAGGCTCGGGAAAGGCATTCTCTCCAACAGGCACTCCCCTACGTACGAAAGTATACGGGACTACATTTACCTTTACCTATCTATGGTCTACTACTATTTGAACAATGCTTGAAATTTCTTTCTGCCGTTAAAGTGAATTGGAGAATTGATAAATATCAGCTGTGCCATGCACCACTTTGGTAAATTCAAATGCATAGTTACATATTATTAATTCTATATATGAAACTTAGTTTAGTGATATGTTATATTTGCTATTGAAATCGAAACGGGAAAGCAGCAGTCAGTTAAAGAATGACGTGATATCACACGAGTCTCAGTATTGTCCAATACTTGTACTTTGCTCAAAGTATGTAAAGCATACTGTTCTTATGGTCGTTGTTTGGAGGATGATTGAAGGTACTGCTGCATAGGTGACATTGACCTTTATTTGTTGCAGAATACAGGGTATAACCTATTCAAGTGTTGCCGTATAAACAGAAGCTGCAAACGGGATAAATGTCACGAGCTAGAGAATCAACCGCGGAACCAAGTCGAGTCGCACAATGAAAATGAAGAAGGCTCTAAGGCATTGTTGAAAATCAGTGGAGAAGGGAAAGTGAGCAGCTCAAATGGCCGAAAAGTATCCTTTATACCGGCAAAGCTGAAGAAAATCAAATGGCACGATGTAATTGAAAAAGCATCAATGATTCTGATACCTTTTTCGTTTGTTAGCTTTAACATCTGGTATTGGATCATTTCATTGTCTTCCCTTGAAGCATAGAATGAAAAAAGAAACTACAGCAATGCATCTCAATGGTCGAAAGCATCTCCTTGCATACTTCTTTCAAAACTCTACTTTAAAAGTCGCCGGAAGCTTCTTTGAGAAAAAGCTGTCACCTTTGACCTTTGACAGAGAAGTCTTCCTTAAGATAAAAGTTTGTAAGGGAAGAACTTGTAGTAAAAAATGTTATAGAGTTTTTTCCGTTGTCTTGCTTCGAATAACAATCTGTACAAAAGGAAAATCATTCCATAGAAAAAGGGATCTCATTTTTCGTCTATGTCAATTCATTGAAAGTTGCCAAAAGTTACAAATATACTTTTTCGATGCATCGCAGTAGTTTCTTCATCAACTTTGCCAGGTTTGCAAGCTCAAAATAATTGAGTACTTTTGTGCAGTTGTAGTTGAGGAAACTTTGTCTGAAGTTTTCATGGACTTCTTACAATACATTTTAACATACTTTGCCCATTAGCACACAACTTTGGGTTTATCTTTATCATAATGTATTTATCTTTACTATATGAATATATTGCTTGTTGGTTCACACCTTGCTATTACAAGTAGCATGCACAGTTTCTCTGTTACTCTGTTAGTGAATAATGACATTGTTAGCAACTTTTGTGTAAACAAGAGATTTGCTTAGATAGTATGTTTACCTTGCGTACTAGCGTTGAGAATTTGGATGTTTTGGAAAAAGGAAAATATTACTCCAATCTACTTGGATTTCTCATATGCTCTGTATCTGCAAACTTTGCCACACATTCCCTTGGCTCAGAAGATTAAAAGCTTTGTGTTCATGGATTTATAGGTATATTTACGCAGTGGGCTTTTTGGTCGGTTTACCTTCCATTGGGGCTCTACAATATGTTTACCCATCATTTTGACTACATATCATATTTTCAGACTAGAAGTAGTATTTATACCAATATATTGATCAAAAATAATCATTAGGGGGAAGGGGTGCAGAGGCAATTATTTTATAGATTTGGCCCCCGCGAGGATCAGCTCTTAAGTCCAGTTGTCGAAGATAGAAGTAAATATTCCCCTTTATGTTCAAGAACGGTAATGTGAAGTCAATTTTTGGCCATATGTTGAATCGTTGCATCGTTATTGTGAGCTGCATTGAGTTTTTAAACCCAGAAAGATTCTCTAGTGCTAGATATAGCCTTCCCTTAGCATCACCTGATAATACCTATCATAAACTGATTATGGCATTTTGTGGAACTTTTACGAATAAATTTAGCTTAGCTGAGACAATCACACTAATTCAGTGAAAGCGCAAATGATTCATTTTATTGAGTAAACCATAATATGGCTTAATAGTTCTTACTTTTCACAGGCCATAGGTCATAATAGGTCATAAGTCATAATAGGTGATAAGTCATAATAGGTCATAGGCTATATTTCATGCAATTGAAGGGCCAAAATTAATCAATTACTGTCAAAAATAGTTTTATCAGTGAATAACTTAAAAACCGGGAGAGTCCACAAACCAAACCCATTTGATTTGTAAAGCTTATAAGAAGATCTTTCAGAAAGTGCCTAGGATTGGTGGACTCCCTCGGTTTTAAAGATATTTAGAGTTGAATTAGATTATTCCAAGTAAAATGTGCCAAAGTTTGGCTGCTTTTCATAAAAATTTTGACAGAATTTTGCCTTTACGACCTCAAAAAAATTATGAAAGCTAAGGAATCATATTGCCATTGCTCGTTAATTGTTGATTATGTGATTCTGAGTCACAAAGAATGCGTATCCTTCCTTAGCAGGCTCAAAAACAACATCTTCATGGTGTTTTAGGAAAATAAATGCCGACCATAATTTCGGTGAATTATCATAAGTTCAAATTACCACAACTTTTGAGTGGATTAAGATTTTGCCCTGAGTGCTTTTGCCAAATACGTGGAATTTTTTTATTTTCAGAAAATGATGTTTGATTTTTCATTTGAAAGACTACATTTTATGCCAATGAAGACCCTGCAGCCCACTGTGATTTATAGTTCTATTGCAAATTAGATCTCATTGTTATACAACGAATACCTCGAAATAAAAGCAGTAGCGGCTGTTAGGGAGACAATGGGAGCAAAATGCCCCCATGCGCCATCGACTCAGCAAAGTTTCGGCAAAAGTAGGTAAACCAAAGGCCAAATACACGGCATTTTGATAAGAACATCACTTTTTTGCTTGGAACTTGATTTCTTGTAACCTTTTCTCATGAAAAGGACGTGTAGTCGATAAATATTCCTAAGTATTTGTAGAGTACACGAGTTTCTTTTAAAACACTCAGTAAATTCAACCTCTTCGTCCCCCCTGGAATTTTCTTGGAAAATCGCCACCGACAAAAGAGTCCGACTGATGCAAAAGGATATGTTTGTTGAGCACCAGGAAGCGTTAGGATTAAATTTCATATGTTGAAATGATTTGAATAAGCATTTCTTCATGGACATGTGCATTCTAGAAACCTTTTTGATGTAGCAAACTTTGTTGCATATAGTGGTACAAATTGCAAATTTCGGTTAACCTTTAGGTCGCTATCCGGCTTTTCATACTCTGATAAATTTCGGACGAAAAATGCTTTCAGTATGTGAAAAGAATGTTGCCGCTTTTCGTGCAGTGGTAAAGTTCTGTAGTACCAACAGACTATTTAAATTGCAATGTACTCAACTTTTAATCCAAAGCAAGTTTAATGCTCTTATTCATAATTTCTCCATGTAATCTCTTCATCTTGCACATTTAGCATTTAATTGGTGACAGTTTGCTTTACTGTCAGACAGTTTATCATGGTTCATCAGTCATAAACCTGACAGTCTGCGCAGCTTTCTAAATTTGTATTTTCAACTTACTGTTTAAAGTCTCTTCAACTCCCTGTCTAATGTGCAATGTAAACTTTACATAATGTCTTAAGGAAGACGAGACAAAGGAGACCATTGGAAGCAAATTTCCATTTCGATTGGACACTTCAGTAATCGTATGACCTATGCAAGTGAATTAAATATGGCCGATGATCTTTAGGATTGATGATCTATAGAAGTGATGATTTATAGGACCAATGATCTATAGGATCGATGATCTTTAGGATGAATGATCTATAGAAGTGATGATCTATAGGACCAATGATCTATAGAAGCGATGATCTTTAGGATGAATGATCTATAGAAGCGATGATCTATAGGACCAATGATCTATAGGACCAATGATCTTTATGATCGATGATCTATCGGAGCGATGATCTATAGGACCAATGATCTTTATGATCGATGATCTATCGGAGCGATGATCTATAGGACCAATGATCTATAGGACTGATGATCTTTAGGATCAATGATCAAAACGTATTTAGCTTGTAGTAAAGTTGGTCTTAATTAGCATTTCATTGCTAATTAAGACCAACTTTACTACAAGCTAAATACGTTTTGAAGAGGAACAATGTTGCATGTTAAATAAACCTAACTGCAATAATGCTTATTTCCAAGAATCCTACACCTGATATAAAAAACTTGCTAATATTTCTACTCTATGATATTAGTGTTGCATGGACTCAGATAGGTTGCTAGTACTTTATACTTCCTTTTTGTAGAGAAGACCATACAAAGTAGCCTCTGTAATTGAAATTTTATGTACCTACTTTGTGGTTACAACTCTTGTTAACTGCAAATGACTTTTACCACTTACATTAGAATTGTTTCTTAGGGCCGATGATCTATTGGATCGATAATCTATAGCATTGATTGTCTAAAGGACTTATTGTCTAAAGGATTGATTGTCTATAGGACTCATTGTCTAAAGGATTTATTGTCTATAGGACTGATGGTCTATAGCAGAAGTCACCAACCTTTTTGGGCAACTGAGCTAAGATTACTATACAATACCCTTGCAGGGGCCAGATGCCGGCAATACAGAGCGTTATTTTAGATAGTGCTGTTTAGTCTGGGGACAGTTGTGGAAAAGTGACATTGGAAGATTACAAGAGCTGTAACATTTACAAAAGACATCACATACATCACAGGCAGACAGACGGATAGAGGTTCAAGCATATATACAGACAGGAAGGCAGAAAGACAGACAGACACAGACAGACAGACACAGACAGACAGACACAGACAGACAGACACAGACAGACAGACAGACAGACAGACAGACAGACAGACAGACAGACAGACAGACAGACAGACAGACAGACAGACAGACAGACAGCAAGAACCTTGTCAAAGTGGTATATTACTTTAGAAATATATGTACTTTTTCACAAATATTGTCGTCAAATGAGCATTGATTCTAATCTGTTTTCCCGAGCCATCGTTTCAACCATATGTTAAAGCTTCAAGCATTTTTTGGTGAGCTCTGGTCTCCAATGTTTGGTCTTCTGTCTTACAGGACACTTAATCTATAATGAAGCAGTGCCATCATTATTTACTCTTCCAACCTTCACTAAAATAGTACTTTGAAGCCAAAGGCGTTATTAGAATTGCCGCTCTGACAATCTTTCCACGATTCAGAATTTCAGAGCATGGGTTTTCTGCTATTTAAAATCATAATCAAGTTGTTCAAGGTGATGTGATGACAAATAGTGTTGTGCATCAGAAGTTTTTGGATTAAGTCTTTGTGATCATCGACGTTAGAGTTAAAAATCTTCACCTCTACAACGATGTATTTGGAGCTGATGTAACGAGTAATTAGTGAGCTTGGTGGTAATTAGCTGAGTTTGAATTATCTTGCTCTTTCTGAGGGTACTTTGCTGAACACAAGGCTCCAGTGCTACTGTTTCTATTAATTCTACTAGACTTTTTTCTTATAACGTATGATATGGCCTTGTGTGAATCACACAGTAGCTACTTGAAGGTGAATGTATAGTAGATCCAATGGTAGGTGCATAAGTAAAAAAAATCCTTGCACAACTATCTTACATTTTGTATTTCGAGCTACTGAAAATCTTGAAACCTAGATCTTCTGAAATCACCAGAAAGGCTTATATTCCTACTTATTCTTAGAAACAGTTGTTGAATTTTCATCATAACTCTCCCATATCTTATACAGAAAATGAATCGTGTAACGTTTTCTTAGGCAGAGTTGACACAACAGAAACACGTCTGAATTCTAATGCTTGTTTTGAAGACTGACTAAATCAATTCAAGTTACCTGTTAAGCATGCAGGATACGTAATAGTATTAATTACTGTACATATTGAGAACCAACAGGCTAAGTGTGGCATTGGGTGCAACTAATCCCTTTGACCTAGGACCTTGTTAACGCTACAATTGTAAGACGCTATTTGGGATATGCTATGACATCTAATGATGAAATGGATTAGTAATCCACCAGTAATATATATATATATATATATATATATATATATATATATATATATATATATATATATATATATATATATATATATATATGCAACTGCTAGTGGGATCTAGAGCGTGCTCCTCCGGGGTATTTTGACATTTGAATCTTCTGAAATCTTCGGTAACATGAATATTGTTAGTTACTCTCATCGAAGCTTTCTGACTTTTACATTACAGCAATTTGTATTGAGTAAAACTGCTAAAAGTATTCTGCTAAAACTGCTAATAATTATTCAATTTCTTCTTTGCTGTCTCAGTCCTTTCTTGTCCTGTTTGCATCTGTGCTAGCTGTGCTAAGCAGTCTGGCCAAAGAAATTTAAAATGCATAAGATGAAAAATCGAGAGCTACAGGTATACTTTCAAAAAGTCCTACGCTTGTTTTGTTTACTAAATCTTTTGCTTACAACGGTTTTGAATAATCTGATTGCCTGTAATATTTTCAGTGTTGCTTGCCATATGATGATAGTAAAATATTTATTGAAATGATGAAAATTTCTTTCTAGTACTGTTTCTAATGTATGAATAACATTGTTGTAACTAACGACTCTTTTGATTGTGATCTGCATAGCTGATTTTGCAACCGAGAAAATGAAGAGAAACATTTTGACTATGAATCGAAATCTTCATTTTAGTCTCTACACTTCCACGCCATTTTTAACATGTCATCTCCCTGTGCTCCTTCAGTACGGTTATTCAAAGGAGCAAATTCAAATCAACATACAAGCAAAATTTCTTCCAAATATAACGTATCGTTTTTAGGCTAAATCATAAATGTGAGACTACTATCTCTATCTTTATCTAGATATTATTTTAGCTTTTGAATCATGATGTTACATCAATGCATCAACGATCTGAAAGCTTTCCAGGAAAGCATTCTAAGTGTTTCATCTTGCGCCCAACATAAACAACCTTAACTACTGCTAATAATTAATGATGACCTCTAAAATGTTGCATCAGAATGTATAGCAATGATGACATTCAGCATTCATCTATGATACTGAATTTTCATCTCTGAGTATATGACATCTCCATGAGAGTTGTGTAAATGGAACCATGTCATAAAGGCAGGGCTCGTTGCGTTTGCCGAGGGGTACAACCCATTCAAATTGGAAATATGGCAAGTTTTGTGCCACCAAGCTCCTTTCCATTTAGAAGCACAGTTCTCCCCAGCTACAGGGTCAATGTCATTGTCGTATGTGCTGAACTTCATACCATTAAGAGAAGCCATTGAATCTCCAGCATTCCCTGTAGCATACGTATGAAAAACCATTTTACTATGTCGTCATGTTGATACATTTCAATGTATTCCAAAAGTTAAGCACGGCTTCATTACTTTAAAATGAAATACAAAGAAAATATTGAAAAGACGAGATACTATGAGAGCTCACACTATGCAAGCATGGATTTAAAGTAGAGAATTAAGTCCTTGAAAACTCTGGAGGAGGACTACAACTTCTATGTTAACATATGTTTCAAATTCATTTGATGCTGCTGTTATTTCAAGTGCCCACTAATTTATATATTGCAATTGCAATTTAACTGCCCTAAAATTTAGACCGCGGATACGATGCTCAGGATCACTTGTGATGCAGATCAAAAGATCCTTGGCAATGTAAACGGGGCTTAAAAGTGCCCGTTGTATGTAGTCCGGATCACATCAAAAGTTATACGGCTAGCCGTACCAGTTTTGCTACGGATTGCTAAGAGCAATGTAGATGGAAGGCCAATGCGCATCACTCATAGTACGGGTCAGAAAGTGATCTTTAGCAGCGTAAATGGGGCAAGTATAAAAGTGGTATTAAACGTGTATTATATCCACGGATAGTCAATGCAACCTTTAAAAATTGCTAAAACATCCTGCTGTACATCATAGTGGATTCTTTGCTTCTATTACAGCAACAGAAGTATGTAGGGTTGCTTACTCCAGTTACTGGAAGAAATTCTTTGAGATGCTTTACTTGAAGTTAGGTGTGAGTCCGATAGCCTACTAATCTGCATTAGGGCATTCAATCAAAATATTATCTTGAGTGGAAAAAATGAACTTACTTTTAAAACACATACGTAGAACAACGCAAAATGAGACATGACAAGAGGTAGATGAAATTGACAAGTTCGTTGTTTTTTGCCACTCATTTCAGAACAAAGTTGAGAAGCTGAGTAGCATTGTCTACCAATGTTAAAAAAGCATAATATTTACCGGAATATCCATGGATGAGCAATTTGTATTTTGAAGATTCATCACCAATTTCAAATGCACTATAGGTAGCGTAGTATTGGCTGGTTGGACTGTTTCGATGTTTGATGTCAACACGAAGTATAGCTCCTCTTCCCGGTCCCGCAAGCTTATATACGTTTTCAAGGCCAATCCAAAAGTTGCCAGTTACGTCACCAAAACCAGATTTGTAGGATGCCCAGTTACGATAAAAGTCAACGCTTGCATCAACACGTCTCTGAATAACAATCCAGCCATTCGGTGTAAGATTCAAGTTGCAGAAGACATCTATGAAATTCTCATGATTGTATTTTATCTTATAAACACCATTTGATGTTTTACCAGAATCTTTCACTGCTGAGCAATCTGAAATACAGACAAAATTCAAGACACAGTTTACATTTCATCATATATAAAAGAAGTAGAGAAGAGGGGAATGTATAATTTGCTTTTATTTGTCTTGTCACTTTGTCAATACCGTAATATGGGGTTACTTGGACCAACCAGGTAACTTGGACCAGTAAGGCAATATCAAAAAGGGCTATGTAGTGTTGGTAGTAGCAAAAACCATGCATTACATATTTCATTTCTGATTAAGGGTTCTAATTATCAAATAAAGAAGTTTTGAACCCAGATGATAGATTTTGTTGCTTCTGTCGGGGACTAACTGGTCAGCAACAACATCAGTCCAAAATTTCACATTTCAAAATGGGTACTTTTGCAGGATGCCATATGATTAGCAGATGAATAATTGTAATGGAGTTTGGATAATAATGACATGAATTTTTACGGTATCAAGTCAGAAGCTGCAAAAATTGATGGTGGACTCCACAATCTTAGTGCTTATTTCCACCAGCGCCATTTTTACAGGAAATGGGGAAAAACTTGGACCACCTTGTGTTACGGATATAATGGGAATGATGATCCACAAAATCTTGAATGTCCTTTGTTTCATATGTTGAAATATATGAAAAGTAATTTCATATGCAGTTAAACAACCTTCACAGTACAGCAATGGCTTTCAGCCTTTTCCTGGAGCGGAGGCCTACGGAGAAATCCAAACCATGATTCGAGGAGCCCCTGCTCACGCAGATGAACAGGAGAATTAAAAATTACTGCCGATCGTAGCATATTTTTAACTTCTGTTGATTGTCTTTATTCTTCTTTTTCTGTCCCTCAAAAGTTGGGAGTGGTGCAAGGTACCTTAGAGTATAGTTACTTCAGAAGCTGAGAGATTCCAGTTACTGGTCCAAGTTGCCCCAAGCTGTGGTTACTTGGACCAGCAAGGTTTATTTTAAAATGCAGGAAATATGGCGCACCATCAGTTTGCAGATCCATTTGGTCATAAAGTAATGTCTCTTCCATCTTTCTATGAACCAATAGCAAATGAAAAGTAATAGGGAAAACTTTTATAGGCAAGCAAAGCTGAAAAGTGGTTCAAGTAACCCCTTATTACTGTAACATTCCAGATGCTTTTGAATGATAGCCAAGTGCTTTATATCGACATAAAGATGCATTTTGCTTTATCTCAAAGTAAACACTTTTAGATACTTGATGGCTAGCTTCTAGCCATTATGATCATGCAATATTGTTTGACGTTGGATAAGAATTAACAATAAAAGAAACTAAAAAGTGTTTATTTGTACCATAGAAATAGAAAGACTAGAATGCGTGGTAAGTCACGTGACGTGTAATGACTCTGGGGAAATAAAATGGTACCAACACATTGGCAAGAAAACTGCAAGAAGTCACAGTTGACAATGCTTCGTAACAGTCTTTCTTGCTTTCTCGAAATGTCTTATTTCTATGGTTTGCAACATATACATCGCGAAAGACACTGCAACTGTATGTGGTACTTAATATTTAGCACATGTAGAAAGTGAGCAAAGCTTAGTTTTGCATGATTTGAAGGAATTTTGAATATACCATAGATCGGCTGATGTTCTAAAATTTCATATGTATAGAAGACAGATTGAGCAACTTCAAACGCCCAAATATAGCTCAATATAACTTTGTATAACCGAATGTAACTTTTTAATCATAACTCAAACCAAAGCAACTGTAGAAAAGAGCGAGATGACTGGTGCACTGCTAGTAGTTTAATGAGATCACTCCACCCTTTTCGTCGACAACATATACAACATTGTTGTCTCCAGGATTAGTTAATTGGCTATACTGTTAAGACGGATCTTTGAAGCTCAGTCCTTAAGCTCAAATCCAAGGATTTCAGAAAGCTGGTCAGGGAGATTGTTACGCATCTGATCATATGTGAGGCTATGCAGTAGAAAATTCTCATCGTCTTTAATACCTGAATTACACGCACTGATGGAACTCACGGATTCAAAGTTGTGCCCAAAGCATAAGTTCATTCTGGACTGAATTTAATGCGAATCCTAGTAAATATATCGCGCTACGTACATCTCGAACTTCAATTACGGACTTTATATTGGGTCTTATCATAGCAAGCAATTTGCGCTTGAATTCTTACAGCGTTTTTGACTCCAGAATATCTCTCTCTAACGCATTCCTTTAAACAAACGTATTGTAGAAATATATACATGAGAGAAGCGAACAGTTTTTTGGTTAACTGGATAATATCTTTTTGCTTGTCCAAGAGACAATGAAACTTCAGGAATTTCAGAAAATAGATACACATAATGATGGGTTTTCTTAGCACAGCGCCTTCTTAGCAATTGCACAGCGCCTTCTTATCAATTGTCCCATCCTAGCTTCTCGTAGAGTCTATGGTGATTTGTACCTCTCCAAGCACCAGTAATAGCAAGGTCTATAGAGTACTGTGTCTCTCCGGGTCTTATCGTAATATCTAGTGACATGTGTTGATCGTGTTGATGATAAGTAATATCTACTTAATCCATTTAAAGTTTTATGTAAATTTACATATATAGTATATCACGAGAAACATTCTTAGACAGAACTTTTATCACCCCGAATCCCCTTCTTGCTTTAAAAGTAGCCTCTAGAATGTGGCTCTCAAAATCTAAAATTTCCTCCAAAATCATACAAAGATGTTCATTACTGATTTTTCTGGAATCGCTTCGCTTCCAAGAATTGAGAAGAGATGCTAGAGTTTGGATGGCTTAGAGCAAGAACTGTCTTCCTTTGTGAGCATGTAAAAGAATGTTTACATACCTTAAGTATTGTACTTGCAAAAGCTTTAAATCAAGTTTTCGACGGACTGAAAACTTGTCTCATTGTGTAAATAAAACCTTTGCATAATACACAAGAGGCATATTGGGTAAGAATTTGAAAGGTAGAGATATATAATTACCATTTAGGGTTTTGTTACAATGTGTTTCATAATAGAATGGTTGATATGTACATTTGTATCCTAATTCATTGCAAGTATCTTCACAAGCTGCTCCATTCTCACAAGGCGATAATTCTTGACATTTGGGTCCATGCTGGAATTAATATGAATTTGTATTGAAAAGTGAAATGAATCCCACATCCTAACAATTCTAAACACATAAAGGAAATAAAGGCAAAAGTAAAAATTGAATCTTAAGTTATACATTTCCTTACTCACATTTAAGGCTAAATCATCCGTCGTCATGTAAACTGAGTCGTTTTGCTTTCGTAAAAACGGAACACTTTCTTTTAAAGTGCTTCCAAGAAGTTCACATTGTCCTTTAGTCTTCCTGTAGTTCAATGATCTGCATTTGAACACTGAGGCACATTGAAAAACACATTGACGTTGAGATTTGGCTTTTCTTGTTGTCTCAACTACACCCGTATCTGTCATTCCATGCAACATGATGTTGAAATTTGCAGACATTTTGCATGATGACCTTAGTATAGCTATAGCTATGTTGGAACAAAGAATTACAACGACGTATTTGCAGTATGGAACTCGTAGATGCATCATTTGGTAGTTTGTTGTGTGTCTAACTTTTGCTAGATCTTGAAGCAACTATTAACAACGGACATAAATGTATTGCTGCAAAGAAGCAATTGAAGAGGCTTAACTTGCACGTGTCCTCTTTGATTATGCGTCTTTTTGCGTAATGACAGTATTTTTTATATGTTGACGCATGAAATTCCATAATCATAACTGAATTTGAATACTGTACCTGTAGCAAGTTAAGAATGGTTAAATAGGAACCAGCTTAATTGCTATAGCATTCTCAAACAATTAAACAATTAATTGAAGCCATTGTTAGTAAACAATTTAACCAGATAATTGACGGAGGAGGCTTATTTTCTAGAGCTGAGATACGGACATGGTGACATTCATGGTACTAATTGATACATGTAGGCTCTATTGGCGGTCCTTAGCTATGTATTTGCCATTGCAATTGTCTATTCTGCAAGCAGTGGAGTAATAAGCTTTTCTCAAAGAGGATGTAGCTTTAAAATAGAAGAAACGCTGATGTCACTACTTTCAGGTTCAACTAATCTTATTCTCTTTCCTACCTCAGAGGAAGCTTCATAATTTCCCAAGCAAATGGGCAGTATTATCTTGTGTAAACCCTCAGAACCCCCCCCCCCGTTATTGAGGGTCTCAGGACTCCCCATTGCTGCATAATTCAAGTGAATTCCAGATTGAACATTAAGCTGAATTGAATTAAACATTGGTTAAAATTGTGTTGGAATAAGCTACCGGGCTAGATAGAAAACATTGATCTCAGAAGTTTTGACATGCATGAATATTTTAATTTGAAAGAGGTACAAAAAAAGGATAAGAATTGATGAATTGGGGCTAATTTCTAACAGCAAATGGAAGAGAAATTTTGGAGAGCTAGTCTTGCCTTGCTGACTTTTTTGTTTTTGTTGCATGATAAATTTGAGTAAAATACACTTTCCTTGCTTTTGGGGATACCGCATTTTGTTGTTCCATCATGCACTTTTTTCTATAAGAAAATGAAGGATTGAGGGCCTAAATCTTTAGAACATCTTAGGAAAATTGTAAGACTCAAGTTGTAAAGTTCAGAGTTTTTAATTGAAAAATACCGATATTTCCTAGTTCTTACATTTGAAAAGTTGAAGATGAATAAATGTGATTTTGCAAAACTAGCATAAGCAGGTTAGCCATTTTAATCAATTTGTTGAAGTAGCAGTTAAAAAATATTTTGGAAAATTAAAAAAAGCTAAGAAAATTGAATGTCAGGCAAGAAGAGGATTTCCACTAAAAACAAGGGTAGACTTTTCCAGTTATTGCATGATGCCATCTCAGTAGTTAGTACCACTGTGAGACTATTGAAAGTAATCAAATTCGTAACAGTTAATGAAAGAAAATACTCATTGAATAATGCTACAACACGACATTCATCGAAATAATACTACACAATCTTTAGAAGGATAAATTTATAGACGTACCATGAATCATTTGACTTTCTCCATTTGAGAAAAAGCTACCTTAACAATGCATGGGAGCCAAAAGATGTTCTGCTTTGAAGATGCAATTCCGTAATCATTATGCATTAGAAAGCTTGTAATTCTTCTTTAATCTAAGTATTTGTATCCTTATGCAAGTTAGAAGGTGATGTGGCAAATAATCCTCTGCAGGCTACAAGTTTGAGACCACTGGGCTATAGGATCGATGATATATAAGACCAAAGATCTGTAAGACCGATGATCTATGGGATCGATGATCTATAGGGCCTATTATCTATAGGACTATGAATATACAATGCTCTGAAATCTGTCTTAATAACCAATAGTAGGTGAAACGTCACATTATACGAGCAATAGCCGAAATCTTGAGATTTCAAAGCAAAGAACTGTCATTCTTTAACTCATAGGTTTGGAGAAATATGCCTTTCAAAATAAATGAGGTGCTAACAATTTGTTGTTTTGCAAGGCTGAACTTAGATGTAAGACCTTGGAAGAATAACTAAATAGTGTTTTTCTAGTATTCACGGCTCTGATCCTTTAAAATTCTGGCTAAGTCTCTGGTTTATAAAACATGTCAACACAAATCTGAATGTAACTAAGGCAATGCTTACAGCCCTCTGCACCCGCTGCTAGCAAGGATTCATGAAGGTGTGCAGTGATGCCCGCATGGGGGCGTGGGAGCATGAGACCCCCAAATGTGTATGACGCTGCAAGAAAGTTGTTCATGCAGAAGATTTCGTATCCATAGACCACAGCATTTTCCTTACCCTTTTTGGTCACAATAGTTGCCTAAATGGTCAAAGCGCCCCCTCCCCATATCAAAGGAAAGTGTCTAGGGACAAGCCGAGCAGTATACTATGGTACTTGTTGCAAAAACGATAAAATCGGAGGACTGTTTAGCGGTTGGATATATCCTGATATTTGTCACAATAAACAATCAATAACCATAAATTTTGGTTGTATGCAGTTTAAAGCTATGTGCTTTTTAGTAAATTAAGTAAGTAAGGGATAACTTCAATATAGCTCTACATCTTGTAATCTATATCAGTTCTTTTAGCCAAAACAGTGATCAGGTCATCGTGGTGCGACCTTTGAGATATCTTTGCCAGTACCAAATGCTGAAAGCGATGTATGAAACAGGGAAAAGTACAACTGAGGATTTCTCAATGATACGATGAATAGACCATTTGGATAAGAATGGCTCTGCACTAGTTGTTTTGTCGATTCTTTTGTTGCATTTAGCTGCTTTTCCATTTACTCTTACTGCTTTGGAAGTCTCTACCCCCTTCACTAGGATTGGCATCCATTCGGCAATATTTTGGCCTTCTTTCGGAATTTTTTTCTCAGTTCCAATTTTTCCCGAAATCTCGGCTCTTTTTTCCTTATTTTCATGCGCAATGACCTTTCCTTCAGCCTAGAATGAAGGTAGTGCTTAGAAAATACAATGTGAATTACCAATTGGATATGTAGTACATGGAAACTATTGGCATCAGACTGAATTATGCTTTTATAAAATTGAATATCAGCATCTAGAAATCATCCAAGAACTTTAAGCAGCTCTTCACATACTTGATAACTGCTGCTATTAGACTCCAAGTTTGATTTCTTCCTGCTCCTTTTGCTCATCATCTCTTTTTCTTTTTTTACTATGATTTTGGTGACTATGATAGACTCAATGATAATTAATAGAATCTCCGCCAATGAGACGACTATGAAAATATCAATCGATTTGATGTATGATACTTTTGGCAGGGACACGTTTGCTTGACCATTAATAAATATCATCGTTAAGAACAGTGTTACACCAATAGTAATTCTTTCGCCTGCATGGTTGTGATTCAAGCAGAACATAGTCCATGATAAACACACTAGCATGGTCGTTGGGATGTAAAGCTGTAATATGTAAAAGCCAACTCGTCTCTCAAATTTGAACGAAGCTCCTGATATTGTGAAGTTTCCTGAAATCATGAAGTAAGTAAGATGGTAATGCATAAAAATTATACTTCCTAAATATAGCAATTGGAAGTTTCTAGTTCTTTCCTTGCGGCAAAACTTAAATACTATATATGATTTCGAAATGAAAGCATTTAACAGCATAAGTTACTTAATCAGTTTCTACAATAGCAAAGTCAAAATAGGAGGTTGCATGCCAATTTTCTCGCAAAAACAACATTCAACGGCATGTGGCAATTTCAAGTGAATGTTTATACTTCATTTCTTTCATAAAGGGAGAAGATTTTGCTTTTTCATCATCAAGTACTCTTTGGTACCGGATAGAGGGGAAGTCCGACTGCAGATCTCTGAAAACTTCACCACTCAATTCCATTTATTTATCACCCCTTCCGCAACTAAACAATTTTGAAAAAATCCAACCCCTCTTTTGCTAGCCTACAAATCTCAAAGCTTTAGAGAGTATAAGTACGTAAAATCCATTGACTTTGTGAACACAAATCAATAATAACAACTAAGGATGGTAATACTGGAGTAGATGCCAATGTAGTATATGTTGGTGACATGTGTTAAAAATAGTAAGTAACGCGATGATCAATGTGGAAGCTTTCCTACATCAATTCATCGACCTCTTGGATTCAATAAAGGCATGTCAATTGCCTCTCTGAAGTGGCTTTGCTCATATAAAATCTGGGAATTCATATTCTTGCCCTTTATGAAACTAAGCTTGGCCTTTCCTTCCCCAGGGAACTGACTGCCATTTATATTTATGAACAAGAGCGCCTAGATCGAACTTGCAATGGAGGGGTGTCTCTGTCTACGTCCGGAATTCTATAAGGTATAAAAGAAGAACTGATCTCACTAGTGGCGATATAGAACTCATTTGTATTGAAGTTTTACCTTCTCGTAATAGGCCCTACCCAGGTTTTTCTTACCACTTCTTCTATGATAGATCACATCGCTACTAAATGCGCTAGAAACACTTTTAACTCTGGAATGCATGACGTCTCAATGACTGACTATTACATGGTTTTTTGCGTACGCAAGGTCAATGATGCATTACAAAAAGACAGCAAAATCATTAAAACTCGATCTATGAAACACTTTGATGAAAATGCATTTCTTGCCGATGTTAGTAATATTTGGTGGGAAGGTGCTCTTAGCGAAACGGATGATGTAAATGCACTCATCAAAAAATGGAGTACCCTATTTTCATTAATAATTGACAAGCATGCCCCATTAAAATCGTTTTAAATATTGTCCATGGATTAATAAAAATCTGAGATGTCTTATGAGGAGCAGAGGCAAGCTGAAAAAAGCTGCCGTCAGAGGCAACTCTTAACTACTCTTCAGCTCTTACAGACATGTTAGAAATAAAGTGAACAAACTCAACAATGAACTAAAGAGACAACATTAATCGGAAAAAATTACTCTACACCAGGGCAATACGAAAGAATCCTGGGCAATCATCAACCAGATCCTGAATAAGCAGTCTAAATCCACGAAAATCAATAATCTTAGTACACCAGATGGGGTGATCGTCAATAAGCAGAAGATAGCTGATGCGATGAACGACTACTTTTGCTCCATAGGTAAAGATCTTGCCGAAAAAATAGAATATGCCCCTAATCCCCTACTTTCAGGAGACTATAATGTGAACCCTGAAGAAAATGCTTCACATTCAAGACCATTGATGTAAGGAATATCAGAGATGCAATTGGCAAAATTAATACTTCTAAAGGCTTCGGTACAGATAATATCTCCATTTATTTCCTCAAACTAGCAATGCCATACATTGAAAACTCTCTTACCTATATCTTTAGCACTTCACTCGAAAGGAGAAAATTCCCTGATGATTGGAAAACTGCAAGGGTGACCCCAATCTTTAAACAAAGCGAAAAATCTGATAATTCGAATTACCGCCCAATATCAGTCCTACCATTTAAATCTTGATTGTTTGAGATTCTTGTAACTAATCAATGGTACCAATAACTAGACCAGAATGGTTTACTTAGCCCTAGCCAGTCTCGCTTTAGACGTTTACATTCCACTGTAACCTGTCTACTTAAAAATACTGATGATTAGCACACATAGCTGGATGCTAGTCAGATGCTCGGTATGGTACTTGCAGATCTAAAAAAGGCCTTTGATACTGTTGATCATCGCGTTCTCTGTAATAAACTTAAGCTGAGAGGGAACTCTCCTGGTTCAAACGCTACCTCTCTAACAGAACACAATACTGTAGTGTGTGTGGCTATAACTCTAATGTGGGAGAAATGGAAATTGATGTTTCAAAAGGGTCATGCCTTAGACCTCTCTTATTTTTGATCTACATTAACGATCTGCCCATAACTATTCGGGGGCAGTATCCACGTACGCTGATGACACTAGCTTATGTCATATGTCTAATGATATTTCCAAGGTAGAATCTGCAATTAAAGAAGATCTAGAGCTATTAAATAATTGGCTAAAGGGAAATAAGCTTTCATTGAAAGTGGCAAAGATGAAATCTGTGCTCATTTGCACCAAATCAAGGCGGAAATTTTTCAACACCAATGAGGACAAGCTAAACTTACCAATCCGTGACAGAGATCTGGAAACCGTCGGTGTAATCGAATACCTTGGTGTACATGTTAATTACAGTTTAAGTTGCAAAAGTCATTTAAATTCTGTTACCTCCAAGGTGTCTAGAGGAATGGGAATGCTAAAACAAGCTAAATACTATCTCCATGAAGCCTGTCTAAAAACCCTCTATTCGAGTATTGTGGAGCCCTACTTTCGGTACTGCTGCTCTGTTCGGGGCACCTGCGGTGTTACTGAAAAACTGCCTTCAAAAATTTCAAAAAAGAGCGGCTAGAATTGTCACCAACAGCAAATTTGATGCTTTCTGCAGACCACTTATAAAAAGACTTGGATGGAAAACTATCGAAGAACTGATTTCTGTAGAATCAAAGACAATTGTCTGCAAGTCTCTTTATGGGTTGACTCCACAGCACTTATGCCACCTTTTCATTAGAAATTCTGCTGGTGAAACTCTTCCCTGGCATAATACGTTTACAGACCTTAAGATACCAAAAAAATCTTCCTTGAAAGGACAAACTGTTTTTCGTATCGTGGGTAAAACTATGGAACAGCCTACAACAGAAGTTAAAAGAGCACCTACCCTCAGCAACTTCAAAATTTTAACAAGTTCATTTGCATTTTGCCTCCCTCTTTTCCTCTAACATATTTACTTTATCTATGATTTACTATTATGCCTTTTCTTTTTCTGCTCCCTTTTTCATATGATATTAATTAGCTCCATATTGTATTGTAATTAGGCTTGAAATTATATATTTTAGTAGTTACTTTGTATTATATTTTATCGTAAATAGAGGACCTCTTGCAAATCAGCGATTGCAGAAGGGTCACCCTATTTAAACACTTAAAATGAAAATTAAACTGAAATGAACGGAAATCAGAGCAAATTATTTACCTTATACTTGCACAATTTTAGCAACAAATTGCAAAAATTTTGAAACTTTTGGGTCCCCATACTGTCTATAGAACATTTACCCCCCCAAATTTATTCATTTTTAGCAAAAATATTAAACCCCCTCCTTATTATACCCCTCGTCTATTTGGTGCCAAAGAGTAGACACCGCTATTTATCTTTTGTTGGGTCTAGTTTCTTGAGAGCTAAAGAGTGAGTGGAATTTTTTATGCCACCATCATTTTCACTACCACTAATACTGCAACTATCATCGCCACCGCTACTACAACTACCAATGCTACCACCGCCACCACCGTCACTGTCATAACTACTACCAAACTACAACCATCACCATCATTTTATCGTCTACATAGCCACAACTGCCATAATCTAGTTTCTCAAAGATGCCATATTTTGATATGCATGAGCAGCTTTAGCACATGTATAAAGTAGGTAGTTAAGTAGTTGATTTACATAGTCCTTAATCAAAAGAGGAGGTTGAAATTTGCAAGGAAAGATTACGGGAAAATACTCACCTAAAAAGTACTTAGCAACATATGTCTTTGTTTGCTCACCAGTGACCAAAAATTGGTCCATAAATTTTCGTTGTACAATTGGCTTTCTGCCCCATCGATATTTAATCTTACTGGAGTTGTACCCATCTGCGGAAAAATGATTGAGAACTGTAACAACATTTTTACATTGAAAGGTGATGTCCATACAGGATTTTCTGCTGCCTAAGACAGCACGCTTAATTACAAAAAAGATTGAAGAGACATGAGATGCATTCCATGTGTTACTCGTATTCTTTCCTTAATAAAGGAACATGTCAAGAACAATACTATGGATATGAAATGGCCTTTCTATGATGTTGATTTCAACAATCTTCAAAACTTGAAATTCTAATGCCAATAGGTACACTCTTCATAAACATTAATTTTGAGCAGAAAGGAGTTACATACAGCTGCTGAACAAAAGACTGCATTGCTGCAAATCGAATGGAAATTGATGCAAGTCCATCATGCATGACGCAACTGTAACTGCCCTGAAACGTAAAGAAGTTTACATATTATCAACATTAATGTATATTCAACTTTACTTTGGTAAAATGTGAAGGAGCAGTGGTTAACTTACGAGCTTCAAAGGTCTAGAAAGCATTTTCATATGATGGTGAGCATTAGCAGGTTTTGCATGGATGTGAATAGCAGGAGTATGCAGAAGCTGGTGGTATGGAATTTCACACCCCCTCCACTTCCTGCCGAAGCCGTCAGTAAATCATTAAGCATGTCAGTGATCATTTGTCTTAGTTATTTGGCTTGTCGGTAAAAGCTGCAGTGGTGTGATGGCAGTGATACGTATACCTTGAAGATTGAAAAAAATTGTAAAATATCTATCATCTTCAAGTCAAAGTAGATTTACATGATAGATAGTTAAACGATTCATAGGAAAACATACGTAACGTTTGGTAGACAAGTACTTTTGTGTTATGCGCTGACACAGAATTGGCGTAGGTCTAACTACACTCTCTCGAAGTATTTGAATGTTGTCCGTATGGACAGCGCATTTGCATTGGTTTCAAAAACGCTTTCGAAACAAGTCTACCTGTTGTGTTCTAGACAGCTATTCCTACTTTGGAGATACTAGCAATCAGGAATGTGCTAGCTGGGATGGGGAGATTAGGGAAGCGTTCTCTTCATCTTGACTTAGAGATCCGAGTGACTGTGCAAGCTCACATCGTATTCTCAGACCTTTTCGGTGATGCCACAAGTCCTATGCTTGTCATTTGTTATCACTTTGAAGTTGCTTGGATATTTCATCAACAGCTTCAGTCTACAGTTTTTCAAGTATTATAGTTATCATTCAGATTTTACCTAATATATATTTTTTTCAAAAACTTGTTAAATAGCTCTCTTTTCTGAACTCAACGTGGAATAACCAAAATAGCGTTTTGCAGGCATCTTGAGACGCTAAATTTGAAAAGTTTCCTCAATTCCTACCATAGTGGGCCCTCGAGAAGAAGCTGTGCTGTTGTTAGTTTTGCTTACTTTATTTTGGGTAGGCTGATGTACCTAGCTTATTCAGCTAATTTAGGCCTACTATGCATGCCATATCCATGCATGGGATCCCTAGTTTAACGTCCCTTCCGAAGGACGGCGGAGTGAGCTTTTTTGGTTGTTCATCTGGAGGTCACCCATCCAGTTTCTGACCGTGCAAAGCCATGCTTAACTTCAGCTAAGCTAATGGAACTGGCTGGGCCGCTTGGCCAATCACCCCACTAAAAGAATCTAGGGCTTAATCCATCTTGAGCTATGCAATATTAATGACTCATTCTTATGTTTCAGTCACTTTGAACTTTGAAATTCTGATACATTATATTTTAGCGAAGTTTTCTACAATATGAACTATTTGCAAGTCAAAGCAGACCTACATCACAGATAGCTAAATCATTTATTTTGAACCTGTATGACTCTTTCATCAACAACCTCAGAGTACAGCTTTTTAAGTATTAGAGTTATTCAAATTCCACCTACTGTAAACTCTAAGGGTAGCCAAGGACTAATTAGATAGCTCCTTTGTTTATGCACTTAACGTGCAATAAATGATCCCAATATAGCTTTTTCCAGTCATATGGGGATCTTAACTTCGAAAATTTTCTTACGGGACCAACTATGGTGGGCCCTTGAGTAGAGACTGTGTACAATAGAGTCTAACGCATGGAGCATTTTGGGCAATTACCTTGGAATTAAACCCCGTGATGTGCTGCTTTATTGATTTGTTCTTAAATTAGCCCCATGTCCTTTTCACCATTGTATTCTTACATCTAGAACATGCACAACTACATGTTGTGCTACTATCGCTTCTCTACCTAAAGTTTCTTGTAGACTTAGAAGCTTGTCAGAAAATTTCTTCTGCTTCACCCCC
>WIPJ01000813.1:607335-628191 GCA_018155075.1 Cassiopea andromeda | reverse complement strand
ATCATCATCATCATCATCATCATCATCATTATCATAATCCTCATTATCATCATCACCATCATAATCATCATCATCATCATCATTATCATCATCACCATCATCATCATCATCACCATCATCATCATTATCATCATCATCATCATCAGACAAGCCGGAGAGGGTAGCAGAGGGAGCAAAAGTGCCCAATTTGCAATAGAACCCTCAGACATTGATATGATGCAAAGGATATCAAATAAGCTATATAAACAAGCAAAATATGAAAGAGAGAGCTTTTTGTATAATTCTGTAAAATATAGGCCCTGCTAAAGGATGCAACGAGAATGCTTCAAAGAGGTGTCTTGGATCCCAAAGAGGTGCCTATGCTGGGCGGTGTCCCTCAGAGGTGCCCATGTGAATCGGTTGCCTTTTGCTCCTGCTAGCCCCCTTGCTCCAATATCGTTCCGGCGTGCCTGATCCTCATCATCCTCATCATCATTATCATGTGGAAGAATGCTTACCTAAAAAGTATTTGCCAATATGGGTCATTGCTTGTTCACCAGTGACGAAAAATTGATCCAAAAGTTTTCTTTGCACAATTGGCTTTCTGCCCCACCGATATACGATTTTGCTGGAATTGTACGCATCTGAAGTGAAATTGTGAAAAGTATGAGACCAATCTGAAAGGTGGTATTCCTTTAGTGTCGTCTGCTATTTGGGGCAGTACGCATGCTTATAACAGAAAGGGGAGAGGTATGCAGGAATGTTCGATGTGTGTCATCTATTCTTCCTTATAAAAGGAAGATTAAACACGTAGCTTTGTAGAGCACAGGTGTCAAATCTTGATTGGCTAATAAAAGAATCATCATCGAAAGAATTCCTGCCAATAACATAGCGAGAATTCGTTCGAGAAGCGTATTTTGGTAGAAAATAGTGCATTTACTTTCTTTGCGAAAAAACTGATTACACATTGTTTCGAATAAGTAAAAAGATTTTGCAAGCATGTTCTTCAGGTTTCAATTCACATTTCCAAAAGGAGCAGTTTTTATATCTTGCGCAGATAAAAGTTATCGGCATTAAAAATCATGCATCTTGGCTTGTACTGAAATAAAACACGGTACCTCAGGGCTCACAACTAGGCAAGCTGTCCCTACAAAATTACTAGAAGCTTGCATTTCACATCAGTCGGTGTAAGTAGTTTCGTTCTTTGTAAATTATCTTATGAATTGCGTTTGAATAGACGAAAAACTTCCAAAACGAACCTTTTCTCATATTTTAAACTCATAATAGCACCAACGAAGCCAATGTTAAAATTTTATTTTTGCAATATCCATAACGTATAACACAATTTACAATATTTGGAACAATGAAGCCTGTCATGAGCCTTCATTGTTTTGCAAATTGTAAACAGCTTCTTGGATAACTTCAGCGAATAACTGTATCATGGAGCGAAAGAGAGATAAATGTAGATGGCTAAGAGTGTTTTTAATCGCTAGCTCTTTGCTATCCTTGCAGAAAGTTGCACTTGAAGCTTCGAATTTTTAAAGCTTGTAATCAAAGGAATTTTTTGAGAACTATATTCCTAGATTCTCAGGCTTTTTTCTGTTCTGCTGTTGATTGAAAATGTCATAAGTGAAGATCCCCAAATAGTAACAATCTAGCAATAAACAGCACTCTGAGCCATCTGCAATTATTCCAGTTTAGCTCCATGACGAATATCTTTGAAACAGTTCGTGCCATAGCTTAGAGCAGCAACAGATTTGACAGAAATGCAGCAGTAAAGGTGAGGCCAAAATTTCGTCTTTGTATATAAACGTGATTGCTGCCGAGGGGCAAAAGTTGCTGGAAATGACATTCCCTATTAAAACTCCATTTCAAAATGGTGGAATGATGAAACTTGTTCAGAATAGAGGTATCTGATTGGCTAATTATTTTTGTAAGCAAATCCGCTGATCGGTTCACTAACAAATTTACCTCTGTTCCTCTGAAGCCACTCAGCCTAACATATTTTGAAGCCCTTAAACCATCCATGAAACATCTAATCACATAATAGTGAATAGGATTCACTACTCTCTATTTTGTGATCTAATCGAAAAACAAAAGGCAAATACATACAACTGCTAAATTGGAGGCTGCATTGCTGCAAATCGAACGGAAATTGATGCAAGTCCATCATGCATGATGCGACTGTAACTGCCCTGAAAAGTAAAGAAATGTGCATATTATCAAAATTTTATCTATATTCTATTCTATTTTGACAAAAATAGGTATAACCAACTTCCATAGAAACGCATAAAGCAAATAATACTTACATAAAGCTTAGATGAACTGTACCATTTGCATCAATGCTGGCCATACTTTGCTTGCTGTTAATTCCATTTTCTAGGTTGCTAACCTTGCAGTTGATGCAATATAAGTCGGGTAACCATATGAGATGAGTATCAGAGCCTTCTAAAACAATTGGTGTCGTATTTAGTTTTGCAAGACGACTATCAGTCCATGTTTGGGATATGTAGCCAAATGTTTCAAATTCCTAAAGAAGAATGACAGTTAAGTACCCATCAGTCAATCCGTGGGTGCTCGTTGCAGTAAGAAGCAATAACAACGAAGACAAACAAGTACCATATAGTGGCTTGATTACAGGGTTGTTCTGAAGCAGTGGTTCTCAACAGGAGCGGTAGCACCCCCTAGATCGAAGTGGACGTTGGGGCGTTCCTAGTAAATGCATTATGCAGATTGTTATGCAAGCTTCAGTGGCAATTTTGTGCATTTGATTATTGGAATGGAGTGATTAAAATTCTATGAATTGTCAAATAAGCAAATTATCAATTATCGACCATACCCTCCTTCTGAAAAGGGACAGAAATCTTCATTATTGAATTTCTGACTTTGTACCTTATCAACAGAGCACAATTTTTAACATGGAAGCTCGAGAGGAAAAAGCAATAAAACCTGAGGATGCCTTCTGAACCATATTGAAAGATGTTTCTTTTGTAAAACAGATGCAAAAAAATTGCTGAAAGCTTTTATTGCTATTGGCAAACGTGATATTAGAATGTTCATTTTAAGCCAAAGTAATAGCCACTCTATCAAAATTCTTTGAAGTGTTAGACTCTCTTTCTATGGTGGGTTGCAGCAATTAGAGACGTTATACCACTTACAATTAGAACTGATGAATGTCTTTTCCTAAGACTCTGATTTAAACACATTTGCTTTCATGACACATCTGAGCTTCCAGATAGAAAAGGAAAATCCTATTAAAAGTATTTTTGAAGAATGTTTAATGTTGTGTAAAATACACGAGAAAGTTCGCCAAATCTTCAAACTTTTTCTTGATGAGAAATTTACCAAGAGAAATTGATTCATTTGAAGGTGAGCGCGGTCGATGGGAAGATCGTGAAGGGACGGTGGCTCCAAAAGGCTGAGAACCACTGTTCTAAGGGTAATTTTGTGGCCAGGTTTGGTCAGTCTTAGCTTCATATGTTCTACTAACGCTTACTCGTGAATTCATTCTAGTGACCGTGAAACCAATTTAAAAACCTTCTCTACAACATTCCCATAAGAACTTCTTCAATTCACAGAGTGGAAAATGGTTAGTGTCATAAATGCATTGTGCTGGAAGATTGAGATAAATGTTAGCAAGATAATTGACTTTGATAATGGACGGTGATAAAAAAAGGACTTCCTCTATTCTAACAAGTCATTTCTAAAGTAGAACTCAATTTGATAATAAAAGGTGTGACTGAAGTATTTCAACTCTATACATTTTGGTACTACCGTTTCTTGTTAACTTGGAGTGTCGTTAAACTTTCAACGGTTAGGTCATACCATCATGTGAAATAGAATTAGAATTTTCCAAAAACTTTACAGAGTAGAAGTGTATTTTTATCGCTATTATTATCTTGACAGTTGAGAAGATTAAAAATCTAGAACTCCTTTACGGGAAGCATACCATCTTTGCGACATCGACATCACCGAAGGACTCGACAAAAATGCTTATTGTTATTTCCAATGGTTTTTCTAAGAGCGAGATATATCACTTTATAATCATTGCATTATGAATCTTGGATTACGAGGCATATAAAATGCAAGCTTCAAACAATCAACATGAGAGATGCAAAGCAAATCTTAAAGTTTAATACCTTTTAATGCAAGTGAAGCAAAAAATTCTCAGTACCATGATGAAGGCATGTCAATGTAAGATGACGTAAATAGTAAATTTTTAAAATATTAAATAAACTGTATTGGCCTAAATTCTTCTGGAGAAAAGGCTCATGTTCCTTGATAGAGTTCATATGTGAGCAACTTGCATAAATTAGAAAACTAGAATGTGCAAAAGCAAATTATTCTAAAATTTGCATCCTATAATATCGTATTTCTGCAATATGCAAGAGAGCTAAAACTCGGTCATCTATAAAAATAAATTATTCTTTAGTTTTTGCACCTAGTTATTGCAACTTTCTATGCTTATATTCACGTTATCTATGTAGAAGAAACAGAAGAATATTTAAAATACTTTATTGCTGTCCCTGCAATAGATGTACAATAAAAGATGCTTCCTTCTATTATAATGACTCCAACTTTCTTACTAATTTTTTAATTGAGCTCCTGTATGTGTAGTTTTCAATTGTGTTATTGATGATTCCGATGTCGGGAAATGTAACTTAGCAAATAAGCTATACAAGCGGTTTTGAAATCTTTACCTTGTTTAGGTAAACTTCGCCGATCGTAATCATGTGGTAGCAGACATTCAACACCAGAGCAGCTGCTGGGGAAATTTTATAAGATTTAATTTGTTATTAAGTGATGGGAATGGAAAGCATGGCAGTCATCATGAAAGGAAGGCTTCATTTTGATATGTAATTGCTTTATATTACTTTTAAGCATGAATTGTGATCAATAATCTGAATTCAAATTTATTTCTATCATAGAACCGTGTGTACAATACTGATTAAACGTTTCTTCTTCAAGTACTGCATGTGTGCTTTAAGGATTGGAAAGCAAAGTGAATTTGCAAGGTTTGTTTCTCAAAAGATGCAGCTGATAAAATGATAAGATTAAAATGCATTATAGAGCGACAAATCTTAATCTTGTCATAATGGTTGGAATTGTTAAAAATGTGCACATCTTGTGGCTAAATCATAAGAAAGGGTTACAATGATATCGTCGCTAATAGCTTTCTTTATTTGAAGATGAAATGGATTTTCCAACACTAAGTGCATAGAGTACATTGGCTTTTGTTGGGTGTGTCTACAGGAAATAGCAGATTTCACCGGAAGAGGAGAGATACTGCCGGAAGGTGAAAGATTCTATCGGAAAGTGGAAGATCCTACTGGAAGGTGGAAGATTCTACACAAACGAGTGGAAGTAATACTGCAGCTAATTACTCATCAAAACCCTAAGATGTGAAGAAATTCTTAACAGATGCGGAGCCAAAGCCACATAGAAGGAGAAGTAGTATTAGTCTTAGGAGCAGAGCAGCTATTTCTTTCTAAATAAAATTAAGTTTTTAGTCTTGGTGCAAACCAATAAACAGATTCCAAATGATTTTGATCAAAAGACAATCCACATGGTCATGCTAAAAAACTGCCATTGCTAAATGACTAGTGCAATCTGGATACTTTGAAAAATGCTGTTCTATTACGGAATAGCATTTACTTCTGATGCCTGAAAGTTTGCAAGTACGACTTGGATTATGTTATTGATGGAGCATGTTGGTTTCCTCTTTCTGCTAGGCTTCATGCAATTTACCCGACATAGCGAGCTTTGCATTGGCATAAAACTTAATGATGGAACTATCTGGTTTGAATGGTTAAACAACAATCCTTTTGAACAGTTGGTAGTTCTTGCTTTCATACGACATACTGTGTTAGGACATTGAACTGTAAAACAAGGTACAATAGGTTCCAATTTTCGAATTGATCGATGATTGGCATATCCTTGACATCGATTTACATATCCTTGATATCATTTCTCAGCGTGCACTGGCTGGGACTATGGGGCTCGGGCATTTTTGTGGTGGGGGCCTAGCAATAGATATTATCTAATGTTTGAATCATAAACGAAAAGCCAACTATATTTGATAAGCTCAGTTATTATTGTATTGGCAAGGCATTTTGTGTTTTTAGTCTCTCTGCACAGACATTTTAATACACAATGTGACGGACATCTTTGTATCTTCAGTATTTTAGGGAATTGTGCGCCATGAGTCATGCTTTAGAAGACGAAGTAATAATACGTTTGAATAGAAGGTAATTATACCCTTCTAGAACAGGAGTTTTTTATCAAGATGTAAGATTCGCAGCCACAATTTGTTTTTTAGTTTATTGTTCAACATGGAGACATTAAATCGATTGCATTATGGGATATTTAAGTACATAGTGCACAAATTTATGAAGTATGGCACCAACAGCTTTAGAAATCCAAACGAAAGGAAGTAATTGATTTGTTTATCTCTAGTACACCAAAGTTCTTGCATTTATTTTGAATGCTTAGTATGTAGACGAGTTGCTTAGTAGCGCGCAATCGTAAGTTGTTGTTTTAGTACGCCAAAACATCTTGCAAATATGTAGAAGATGGACAATAAACATGTTTTTTTCAATGATGATGATGAGACATGCTTTCTTTGCAACTAGGGGTTCTTTGAAATACGGCACTTGAAGCTTTCATTGAAAGTCATAAATTATAATCTCCATGGGAAATGATGAGATATTTTTAAATTCAATGAGGATATTTTTTCTGAATCAGGTATGACAAACTGTGGTAAAGTCATACATCTATGAATTATTGAAGAAAGCATTCCCTGGCATTATTCAACGCAGAAGACAAATGCTCATCAAAAGCACTAATTGAAAAATAATTAATAAAAATGGTGGAATTGCTTTTTAATTTGATTACTCTCTCATGCAAAGTTAATTTGGCTATGTTGCTAATACTGCCCGTGGTGTAGATGGCGTACAAAAGAGAAAGGTACTAAGAAAGGTATCATGGAGGCATAGTAACATCCAAGGCAAAGGGATGCTTTTCCTTAACGTTCCTAAATCATGAGGCAATCTGATTACTGGTGCACATTCAATGAAGAGTACATAAAGTGCGTTTAATTATTTGATGTAGACTCCTCATGTGAAATACCCACATGATATATGTTGACAATATCTACATACATGCACTACTCCTTTACAAAAATTTGATATTTTTGAAGTGTGTGCTCCTCCGCACGTCTTGATTGTGCATGTGATCTTGCTTTTCTATAAATAAGATGGCTTAAGGATAATTTCTGATCGATGATGGCCCAAGATCTGGTCGAAATGTTCTTTTCATGGAGTTTTCAAATAAGGATAGAGCCAAGTATGTATTTTAGTAGAATTAATGGAATTGTCAAATAGTAGAATTGTCAAAAAATATATTTAACTGTCAATTTGAGGGAGAAAAGCGAAGCTATCTTTGTCGTAGTCTTTTTCATCAAAGTCCATAGTAGACTACCTGTTAGCAGGTATATAGTTCTTAATTTAGCAACAAACTCGTTGGCAGTCAAAATACTATTATAGCTTAGTTGCAGGGCCGAATCTAGAGGGGGGCCACGGGACCATGGCCCCTCCTAAAAAGCAGTATTTCCTAAAGGAAAAAATCATATAAGAAACTCCTCAGAAGAGAAAAACAATAAAACGGAGTCATGCCCTCCAACGTTTAGTTCTGGATCCTTCCCTGCTTTGCTGATGCAGCATACTGTCCTGAAGCAGAATAAAGTTTTGATTATACCTGCGGAGGATATTTCTGAAGAATCGTCCTCAGAAATAGTAAAAGAAGCACGTGAAAGAACGCAAAAATGATAAGATGAGTAGATTTTGAAAAACAAGGTTTTCAAGTAAATTTCTTAATGTGCTTACATTAGAAAGCCGTTGGTTGAACAAACAAGATTTCTTAATCTTTTCAAATAAATGCTACTAGTAGCTTTCTTTAAGCATTTTAAATGCTTCTTAAGATGTACAGTTGTTTATTTTATTTTACTGGACACACGGCTTTTACAGCTTTAACTAGTTGTATATCGTGTAAAAAGTTACGCTTATTTCCTTCTAATAGAAGTTGCCTAATTGTAGAGAAATTTACACTTTAAATTTTGACTCTGATACAAGAAATTTGAAAAAAGTAGCAGATACAAGCTTACAAAACGCATCACACTTATGTTAGGAAGCACTTTTATGAAGCTGTAACTCTCTACTTGAAATATTTATGAAGCTGCATCTCTACTTGAAATGCAAGCCGGTACTGCTCAACTTTCCAATGCAAAATGCTGCTTTGTGCTGAAAAAATGTCCTGTATGCAAAGTTAATTTGTCATACAAACTATACAAACAAAAATGGATTTCTCTTACATATGAAAAAAGTACGCGGAAGATCAATTTATAAAGTTATCCACGGATAAATTAGCCAATTAGTATGTTCTAAGACGGAAAACAGTATAACTTACTCAGAGGAACAAGCAACTGAAATACCGCAAATCATGATAGCTAAAATTAGCATTATTTCCGCCATTCTTCCTACCAGAAGCAGTTTCTTCCTGAAGTGATGCGTGGTAAACATGCGTCGATATATAATTCACCTACTCTTCCAGCAGGACGGGGGCTATACATGACGACAGCAATGGGGTGTATTTTCTAGCGCCTTTATTAATGGCTAGGACTGTTATACCTTGCAAGTATATGTCTCCACTTTTTGAATGCTTCCTGTGCCCTATGATCGTCACTAATTCATTTGGCTATAATGCTCTTCATGCTTCATGTCTATATAAGCATGTGACTTGTAAAACCATTCCTCTTACGTCTTAGCAGGTGGCATTCGGCTTCATTGCTTTGGCTTTACTTAGGCAAATTGAACTCAGGGCACTTGCAGTTTATTGCAGTCACTGTATTACAAAACTTTCGCTTACTTTCCAATTAACATTTTCTTACTAGTTAACAAGTGTGTCTTCTTATAAAAATTTTAATATAAGTAGAAATATAACATGAGTGCTTTTGTTGGAAGTTTACCTTATTTTAATAGGTAGTAAAAACACCTGCTTGATGATGCAAAGTCTGAGATTTTGAAACAACTTATGTCATCATTAGACTTTTTAATTTTTGCAGTTGAAAGTGCAATGCAGTGAAGGCAGCTTGTGATGACGTAAAAGTGGTCTAAATTTATGTATGCAGCATGTGGAATAGCATTGGGCTCTGGTTGGTAGACCCAAATAAACCAATATTAAAGTAGCTCTGGAGAGCAAGAGTTTCTCATTTAGCGATAGCCAACTCGAGAAATTGAAGGAAATTTGATTATTCATACTTTCATTGGTAAATACTACAGCAGCCCCATGCGCAAAAAAATATGAGTTATTCATAATTTGGAATACTGCTAAAGCATGACATAGCTTCAAACTGCTATATGACTGCTGACTTGGTTAAGTTCAAGTGATGAACGTGACCATAGGTACAGGAGTTGAGTAAATATAGGAAATAAAGTAGAGGTCAGCAATCATAGACATGAAAGAGAGTTATTGGAATGAGAGGAGACAGACTTTTACAGATGCCCATTAGAGGGTATCGGAATAAGAGGAATATTTACCCCCATAGCCTTAAGATTCCTGGATAATGAAGTCACCCCCATTTGTCACTTTTGTTCTAGTCCTATTGTAAAAATTTGCTTTTTTCGTAGAATCATAAACCTTGACTATCAAAAAGCAATCGTAGTACTAAAAGAGCAGTTTATACTTTGTAGTTTATCGAATGGTTTGAAAAAAACATTGCAGAATTTACCGAATGATAAGGAAATGCTGCAAACCTTGCTGAATAATACGAAAGTACTGGGGGTATAGCACCTGATACACACCTTCCTCTAGCTAGATCCAGCTATGGTAATTAGGAAGTATAAGTATTAATCCTCTAGTGGTTGTGAGATTAGAAGCTTAAAAATGCAAAACTTTGAGATAATATTTTATTATTATATTCAATGAGCCACAAAATTTGTCAACATCTGGCAGTGAATCTAAATTCAATTTGGATGTCTTTCTTTGAATAAAATGTACTTTTGCTTAAGCCAAAGAAAATGTTGCATTTCATGCCTATACTGGTAATCTAGTACTAAATAGCTTTGATAAAATTTTGGCAACTTGAAAAACAGCATGTCCCATCTTCAAGTCAATTAATAATTCATATATAATTAAATTTTACTTACTTCTAATTACTTAAGTCATTATCTCCACTACTAATCTCATCGTACAAAAGTACATTATATGATTGTGAGCAGACATACAACTAAACAACAAAGAAAAGGACACATTATAACATGATATAGCTTGGAACAACACTTGAAAGCTTCAGAAAGTTTCTTGACTTCGTTATTTTCAAGTGTAATGAGCTTTATCATCTTGAAAGGAAGATTCAGCATTTTCTAAGAAAACAGCACTTTTGATGTCTCCTTGAAAAGGGTTAGGTTCTAGACCCTTAGGGTACTCCTCGTGGCTACACGCTTGATTGTACATGAACTGCAATTTTTCTAATGTGTTAGAACATAATGAGCTACTAGTTCATTGGCCACTCTCAAAGCTACTTTTCTTTCTCATATATTTCTGCAATGTCTGAATCTTTCCACATATATATTGGAAATTAAAGAACTCAGGTTGGCTTCAATGCTATATAAGCAAATGTGATTTTCTTAAAAATGAGCCTGTAACACAAACCCTTGCTTCCTAGGCAATTGCAGCGTTTCTGTAAGTAAGGCATTTTGAATTGGATTGGAACACAAATTGGAGAACAATTTCTGCATGTAGCAGTCTTTGTTTTAATTGGAATCAGCTTATCATCTTTGAAGGAGTTAATTTGCATTGGACACTCTCTAGCAAAGCTTTTCCTCAAAGGCTCAAATTTGTCAAACAAAGGTTCTCTGACTACGTTGAAAATATCTTGCACTTGGACAATATCTGCAGAACTGATTTTGTTAGTGAAAAGCTTCCTAAGCACTCTTCGAAGGACTTTTCTTGAGCTAGGCAACTCTGCAAATTTGCTATCACAAGTTATCACCTTCAATGGTTGTGCCTCCGAACCATATAATGACTTTATAGGATGAGAGAGTGATGCAGCCAGGAATGCCAATATGATCTGTAAATAACAGAAGTGAGAAAACTGCTAAACTATTAGAAAGAGACTAAATGTGGGTGAAGTTTCGTTATATGCACACACAAATCCAAAGGTTTAAATTCAATGCGACATTGTAAAACTATTGACGTGCAGAGACCGTCGCAATAAGCAACTGACTGCCATAAGCAAACCGAGAATTTGAGGACTTCCCAGAGCTATTTTCTTTGAAGCATTTTCATTTTATCTTTTGGTAGGGCTATACTTCTCACAGTAGTACAAACAGTATTCTTTTATAATCAATTACACTGGTCAGCAGAAGGAAACTTTTTCTCTGCTGTGTATTATCTGAGGTGATTCTTATCAGTTTAAGTAAGCTGATTCTGAGAATCATAGCAATTCCCTCATTACGTCTAAATTTTCTGCTTTTTATGTGTCCCATTTTACAGCGTTTTCACAACTTCCAAACATTTTATGTAGTTACTGAAATCATCAAAGGATGTATTTTACAGGTATATTTAAATATACGTAGATCCATATATACATATAAGCGTAGATCCATATATTCACGCATACAAATGGCCATATATCCATTCCTACATAGAGCCATATATTCATATGTATACATACATACATACATACATACATACATACATACATACATACATACATACATACATACATAAATACATACATACATACATACATACATACATACATACATACATACATACATACATACATACATAAATGCATATTCACGTATGTCTTACGTACGCTTAAGCGAGATGCAAGTTGCACCGTTGCTTCTGCGACTTACTCAATTCTGACTTCTTCTACCACGATTCTAACTTGGCATTTCCTAACTATTCATCTCTAATTGAATCATATTGGCAAAGAATACATGGTATTGGCAACTCCCTTGATATTTCCATCTTGCTGACCATCTTATTAATGTTGTAATGTCGACAACGGTTACAGTTATTGTCCCTATTGATTGTGGAAGTCCACTAGTCTTTCATTCTACTACGTTATTATTATAAACTTGTCTACACTACTTTCACCCCTCTTCTGGTGCAATACTAAACGATTTGGAATGCTGGGGTGGAGATTTTAGGTTGATAGCTGATGTAATTGCTAAATTTTCTGGCCTTCAAAACTTTTTGCATCACTATTAGTTAATATCAATTGTCAGGTTCCCATTGACCTGTTTTACTGAGACACCTTAATCAAAGGATTTTACATTGATAGAGCCTGACGCGACGGCACTGGTCTCATCTTCGGAATCAGCACACCAAACTTAGCTGTTGTGGCAGGACTTTTATCCTAGAAATCAAGCTTTTTCACCAGTAATATTTTTGAATTTGTCTTATACGTATGTCAGAGCCGTAGTTATAACCCCGTTTTCACTTTAGCCAAATGAAGCCGCTCAACAATTGGTACGATTGGGCCTTGCATTTACACTAGAACCCTTGGAACGGTTCCATGTGGAACCGCTATCCATACTCTTTTGGCTCCGCTGAAGGAATGGCTCCATTTGGAACGGGCAGAACCAAATGGAAGCAGTCCAAAAGATAACGGAGATGAAGCTGTCTCAACTTCTTCAGCTTTGATGAAACTCTAGCAGCTATAAAAGTTTCTTTCGTTTCTCCTCTAGGAAATTCGTCTGTTGTTTCATCGGGATAGGCCTCTATAACACGTTTTGATAAGTCGTCATACTTTGAACGGATTATTTCCCAGTCCTTTGCTGCCTTGTGATCAAAAACGACTTTCAGCAATAGTGTAGTCTCTTCCTCTGTCCAGTGGAAACTTTTTTTGCTGTTTGTCGCTGCCATTCTGCAACAAATCGTTGTTAAATGATAAATGGCGTTGTTGGCCGATTTTGCCGCATACTGCGCATATCCCTCCTCCACTGTGCCTATTTACGGAACCACTTGGAACCTTATTACGTTTATATGAACCTTATACTTGAAGTATGGAACTGTTTGGTTCCAAATGGAACCGTTCCAAACGGAACCGTTCCAAACGGAACCGTTCCATTTTCTCAAGTGCAAACAGGGCCTATGTGACATTTTACTGACTGAACCTGACGTCCTACGACAAAACGAGTATCATTTTTTAAATTAGCATCCTTAAATTAGCAATTTTTTTCCACCAGAAAAGAAGTGTTGACCAGTGATATTTGCTTACCATAAATCCTCCAATAATTCCCACGGAGCATAGCTGCAGAAATCAATTTTTGGACCGGGGCTTATTCGAGGAGGGAGCTTATTCGAGGGGGGTTGATTTCAAAGTTTGGCATTTTCCTCAACAGTTGACATAAAAAAACGACACAATTTTCTGAATCAACTAAATTGAAAAATTACAAACGGGTATTTCGCAAATGCAGCTCATTAGTCAATAACGACTTCTTCATTATCATCGCAAAAGTCGCGTTTCTTTTTGCTTTTTTGCCTTCACTCAAAGGAAGTAATACTGTATATCTATTGTCCTGTTAGGAGTTCTTGAAATAAAATATTTTTCTGCAATTGTTCTTCCTTCGAATATAGCCCCATGGGGGCTTATTCGAGGAGGGGCTTATTTGCAAAAATGCTTTTTAGGTGGGGGGCTTATTCCTAGATTTACAGTATATAAGCAGGGGTAATTTCTAGGGGGGCTCAGGGGGGCGGAGCCCCCCTTGTTAAAATTTCTGCTCATGTTGGGGGCTCAGCCCCCCTAAAACTCTTGCATTGGCTTGGCTTTTCAGAGTTTATTGGCCTTGCTTCCAAAGTGCTATGATCAACTGTGCACTGCTATATGGTTATTGAGGCATTTCTTATTGTTGACTATACTATATCAGTGTTAAACTAAATTATCATGTTTCCATCTCTGGAAATATGGACGTGGTTGTAGCTGGGCTACACCCAAACTATGGGCGTGGTTGTGCGTAGAGCCCCCTTGTTAAAATTTTTAGAAATCACCACTGTATGTAAGTAGCTTTCCTAATCTCCGTTGTATCATATTAACATTTGGAAAGCAAACTATTTTATATGGAATTAGACCTCTTTTTTATTCTTTTAAAAAAATTGATTATTTTCATAAGAGTACCTGATAAGTATTTAATGTCGTTTTTATAACTTATAACTTTGTTCTTATAACATTGCAACGTTTTATAATTTTGTTCTTATAACATATAGAGTGTAAATACAAGAACAGATTTCATGAATCATTTCTGAATAGCAATATCGAGCACAATCACGATACATTCTTTTTTATAACAGCAAAGTTTAAAAGGATATTAGAGCTCAAAATATCTTAAATTTAAGAATAAATTAAGAATAATGTAAGGCTCAAACTTCATCAAGACTTAAAATTCTTGTGTACTAGAGTTAGTATAATATTGTTTCATATTTCATTTTGCGCTATCGATCATTGACGTAGGAATTTGTGGGACACAAAGGGCACGTGCTCTTTCACTTTTCGCAAATTCTTATTCATGGTGCTCCTTTTCAGCTTGCATTTGTGCCCCTATTTGTTTGTGAGAATTCCCCTACCCACATTTTGAATGCTTCTTACGCCTCTATTATGCATGCAATATTTTTGCCTTTTTTCGTTCTTGTCTTGTTTTGGATATTGAGACTATGCATGTACTTATAAAAGTGGAGTGTATTCAATGTTTTGTGATAACAAATCATGAATAGGTATACCAATACATTTGGTCAAGAATATGCACTGATTCATGAAGGAAATGTCTGCGAGGGCGTTAGAATTTCTGGTATACAAGATGTGGTAAAGTCGCTTAGTGTTCTTGTTATGTAGCACATTCTGATGGATTCCTTCACTAACTGATAAGACAAGGAGAGATTCCATCAATTTAAAGCCTGTATATTATCTTTCACAAAATAGCAGACAGTGACACCTTCCAGAAGAATTTTCCCTTTACGGGCTCATATCTAGTCTCTTTTGAAAGCAAAGATTTTTTGATTGACTGTATCAAAAATCTCTTTCAGATCAACAAACATAACTCCTACATATTTTCAAAAGATATGAGCCCGTAAAGGGAAAATTCTTCTGGAAGGTGTAAAACAGAATTTCTAAGGCCCTCACAGACATTTCCTTCATGAATCAGTGCATATTCTTGACCAAATGTATTGGTATACCTAGTCATGATTTGTTATCACAAAACATTGAATATACTCAATTTTTATAAGTACATGCATAGTCTCAATATCCAAAACAAGACAAGAACGAAAAAAGGCAAAAATATTGTATGTATAATAGAGGCGTAAGAAGCATTCAAAATGTGGGTAGGGGAATTCTCACAAACAAATAGGGGCACAAATGCAAGCTGAAAAGGAGCACCATGAATAAGAATTTGTGAAAAGTGAAAGAGCACGTGCCCTTTGTGTCCCACAAATTCCTACGTCAGTGATCGATAGCGCAAAATGAAATATAAAACAATATTATACTAACTCGAATACACAAGAATTTTAAGTCTTGATGAAGCTTGAGCCTTACATTATTCTTAATTTATTCTTAAATTTAAGATATTTTGGGCTCTGAAATTCTCATACACTTTATCCTGATTAGTGTAGGAAATTCGAACACGAATAGTGAAATTTCAAATAACGAATATTCAGCAGCCAATATTCGAATAAATTTGAATAATTTCGAATAGCTGAAGAACTCGAATTCTTTGTCATTTCTATGGCATTCAGTTTCTCAACGCTTGAAATTGCATTTCAGTTTTGCTGCTAACAGGCTCAAAGAGGAAAATGCCATTTTTTGTGTTGCAGAAGCTTGCTTTACTGAACAGAGTCCCATGCATGGTTATTCTATGTTTCCGGCTTGATAATTCTAAAAGCTTGACATCTCGTATGTTCTCTTTTTGTGTATAGAAATAAAAATTAAGTAAAAAAATATGAAAAATAGAAGTAGACAATGTGACACTTAGAAAGCTACTAAAATAAATTCGAGCAATAGGTATTCTCCAAGGTTCATTTCTTTGTCCCTTGTTACTTCTCTCCACATCAATGACTTTCTTGAATTCATTAACAGCACCACCATCTGCATGTATGCAGAGGATGCTAGTCTAAGTTTTCAAATCACAGCAAGATTCATTTAATCTATTTGTAAATCAGGACCTTGAAGCTCTTGAGAGGTAAAGAGCTGAGGGGTAAAAAGCTTTCCCTGAATGCAGTAAAACGCAGTTTATGGTGATTTCCACTAAATGAAAGCTTGCTATCTTGAAACGTCAAACTCAGCAATTAAATCTGCATAAAGACCTTGTCGTTGTTCAATCTACTAGGCATCTAGAAGTCCATACTGACAATACCTTAGATTGAAAAATACATAGTCAAGAAGCTTCGCAAAATATTTCTAGATCTCTTGGACTGATTAAGTGCACCAAAAGATTTTTACGTTTGGCGTCACTTATCGCCCTGTTTGGTTGATCCATATTTTCTCTACTGTTGCGTAGTCTGAGGTGCCTATGATCTTACTGCAATCCAGCAACAACAAAAGCTTCACAATCGTGCAGCTATAATAATAAATCGTATTGATTTTGATACTCCTAGTAAGCCTTTAATCAAGGACCGAAGTTGGAAAAAGATTGAAGATGCTATCCAATATGAATAGTTGATTATTGTTTCCAATGTTGAAATGGACTTGCTCCTCAATACTTCTTGAAGTGTTTGTTATCAACTCATCTGATTCCTCGTATAATCTATGAAACACTGCCACAGACCTAAAACTGCCACAGAAAATTTCTTCTTATGATAAGAGCTGTTTTTCCTACAAAGGCAAGAGAATTGGAACAGCCTATTAACTGAGTCAACGCCAGCACCCAGCCTTGCCTCCTATAAAAGGTCTTGAATGCTTGAAGTGTGTATAGAAGCAATACTAAATAGAAAATAAGAAACAAAAGGCAATTCCAACAGTGCAGGTCATTGGGAAACTAGCCTCCATCATCAGTAGTAACACTATGATAAAATACATGTATGTCAAGCCTCAGGAATGATGATGAAGATATATGAAACGAAGTCTACAGTTCTGAAGTAATGTAATAATCTAATAATATGCCTCCATGTTTCATGGTTGTACGTCGTTGTTACAATCAAGGGTAACTGGGACCCAGTATTCACGGTAAAAATAATGTAATTATTACCCGAGCTACAAAAAATTACCCCCATATTTCCCCATACTTAGCTAGCGTAAAATCCCAGTATGGTTTCAGCAGAAAGCAAATAAGTACTAGCAAGATATATATATATATATATATATATATATATATATATATATATATATATATATATATATATATATATAAAACTAGGAAATCGCAGGACCCAATTCAAAGACAGATGGTAAGCATACTATACAGCTCTTCAAGTACCTTTTGTAATCCGCAAGTTTCCTAGGTCGTGTATTTAGCCAAACTATATACACTTTAGTTGTTTCAGTATTCAACAAAGTGTTGTTCAGTTGAATTTAGCAAACTACTATTTCAATATTACGAGCAACGAATAATCGGTGTCACACTGTAGTGTACCACAAGTCAATGTTCCGAGTCCTAGTTATAGTAATGAACTAGTAATGTGTATAGAAACTATATAGATGTAAAAATAAGAAGTAAAGGCTAAATTCAGCAACGAGTGGCAATGAGAACGAGGTTAATGGGACACGGTGTCGTAAATTGTAGTAAAGGTATGGAAGAAGGATGCTACGATATTGATACGATTTATCAGCGATCAACCTGTAAAATGTTCGATATTTCAGGGCTTGTAATTTCGAGAGTCTACAATTGCAAAACTTGCATTTCTAACTCAAGTGAGCCTTGAAAAATATTGGCCCTTCCTCACTACTATAGCAGGAAACTGGACATGAAGTAACACCCCTCCATAATGTGCATATCTTCCTCAATGCAAAAGCCAATTATGTCAAGTGATGCGAAACACAGTATTTCAACTTCACACTAACATTACTTCAATACTTTTTTTTCATTATAATCAATGTATATATTACTTTTTCGACAAAATATTTCTTTTAGTCTTGTGACTTTATCAAACCTAGTTTTGTAATGATAAAGTTACATGCTTGTATTTTCTTTAAACAGTAAGCGTAAACTGGCTTCCTTTAGTTATTATATTTGCTTACTATAGATAAGTCAATAATAAAAGCAACATACAAGAAGTGAGAGAAAAGAGCGCTTCCACGTGCATGTCACTTATCTTCTTGACATATTACAGTTTTCCAACTTATGATACCAGATTTGAATAAACTCATTGCTCATATGCATCCCCAAAAATGATAATGTCACATAACCCAAGAGCAGCAGAAGAACCCTTCGCCTTTTCCATTCTTCTTTTTGATTCTAAGGGGATCAAATGGCATACAGACAAAGCTTGGTTGCAAATGAAATGAGACTCTCCTATGGACTTGACTCAGCACTCAAATTTCCTTTAAAAATACCCAGTATCAAACTATACATTTTTTCAAGTTTCCGATCTCCATTTATTCCATTCCCCTCGGTTACTTGATTCCTTGGCTAAATGTGCAAGAGAGGGGAACAACTGTTGAGTTGGAAGGCATTGTCCCTCATGTCACCCTATGGCTTTGTGGCTCCCAGTATTGCCAAAGCCTCCAATAGCATTTCTCTCTTTCGAATGTTTAATGAAGCCTTAAATTAATTTATTGAATTTCTATATGGTCTAATTTCCTACTGCCTTGATTAGAATATGGATTAGCCGCGAACAACTAAAGCCTTCTCTGAAGCTCCTTTCCTTGAACATCTGACAATTCTCATGAAGTTTCTGAAAGTGTCCATCAAAGCCCAATTCTATCATGAACCTCATTCAATTTAATTCAACCTATCCAGTAGATTGCTCGTTAATGCGAGTGATTACCTTATGAATTATTAATTAATTGATGGACTATCTACTTCATTCAAAGAAATATGAAACAATCAGAAATTGACAGCCAAGATTGCATCTTTTCATCAGATGTGCTTTTGCAGCTGTGTCCCACAAAGTCTTAAACCATATAATAGTCGCTGGTTCAAGAACAAGGATGCCTGCAGCACGGGAGCACAGGGGCCCTTGCCCTCCACCAAAGGGGCGAGAGGGAAGGATTTGTCCTTTTGAGAAAAGACGCTTGGATATTCTTTCTGTACTCTATTTACAACAAGTACTCCCAAAATTGTATTTTCCGGCAATCTGGGAACCCTAATATTAAAAATGTTCCTCTAGTCCCAACCATGGCGGGCCCTTTCATTCAACACTGGGCATGTGAGAATCGCATGAAACCTATTTATGTTATACACATTTTGTCGTAAGCTCTCCAGTCCCACCCCCTCTTATCAGTCACGAAGCCAGCTCTCAAAGGGGCAGGGAGGCAACCAGGCCAGATGGGTGTAGCAGTCATAACTAAATGCAAATAAGTTGTGTATTTGACGCAAAAGGAAAGGAAGGAATTTGGAGGCTCCGATCAGAAATGTTTTGATCATCCCGTCTTCTACATTGATTATGGCACCACTGTCTTTTGCAGCGCCGAAAAGGCAACAAAAGGAGCCTGGGGGCTCACTCCTAGAAAAAATGTCCACAATAGGATCCCCTGCAATACCGGAGAATGCCCCTTTGCAAACATCATTTAGTTAGCATTAGGAATATTCAATCTATGTTTTTTGATATACAAAAGACAGTAAAAAATACCAGATTATCATGACTAGAAGTTGTGGGCGGGCAAGGGCGGGAAAAATCGTTGAGCTGTGGGCACTGACCCCTATGCCACCCTCTGGCTTCATGGCTGCCGCTTATAAATAGTGAGGGACACATTGCTGAAAACTTGAGAGAACATAGCGTATTAGGGGAGGGAGGGGAGGACAAAATCTGCATGTACGAGTACTTTGGAGGGGCAAAAGCCAAATTTTCCTTTGTAAACCTCTGGGTTAATAATACTTTGGGGGGCAAAACTGTGCAAAATTGTTCATTTGGGGAGGGCATTGTCCTCGTGTGCCCTGCAGGTACGTGTCTGATATATGGCATGATGTTGAAGTTGTATCTTTGGTGCCCTTCGAATAAATCTTGCTACCTACCCTTTTCTTGTGCAAGCGTCCCAGTTCAAGACCACACAATGTGTGCGTTTGCTTAAAGCATTCTCACAACCTTTCCAGACAATGATGATCATGGAATCTTTCCTGATATTGAAGAAGAATTTCGATCTAAACTAACCAATTTCTCAAAAAAAGTCTCCATTTAAAGCTAGGTATCAAAATGCTGTACTCATACCTGTATATATAACTTCATCATTGAGCTGTTTTGAGTTTTTCTGAGAGATTGCTTTCATTCACTTTTTCTGCCTTGCATTTACTTCCACATCTGCACGTGCTGTTCATTCTATCGCTTTTATACGGGGGAATCACTCCCACATTTTATCAATTCTTTTGTCTCATTATGTCCTCTAATCAGTTATGCTTGACACTTCGATACGAAACTAAGCATATTGTCCCTTTTCTGCGCAATAAACAAAATATTACGTTAACGTGCATCGATTGACTCAATTAAATTAAAAATTCAGTTTATCAAAATCTTTTCAAATAAGATGAAGCAAGAAGAAATATTTCATTCATTAAATTCATTAACATAAAATGCCCGTTGAGTGCATTGAAAAGTTATGGACCATGTCTCTATTCGACATGAACGCCATGGTAGTGTATTTCATTAAAATTCACTATAATAATGCAGTTTGATATCATAACTGGTCTCCCAGTCTCAAATAGGTTTCAGAACAATTGCATATGT
>WIPJ01000813.1:587588-599446 GCA_018155075.1 Cassiopea andromeda | reverse complement strand
AAACCATTCTTCAACAAAACTCAAAGCAACACACACACAACACAACTGCTCTCTCTACTATATACTTAAATCAACCTCAAAACGAGGCTAGCAATAGCTGTTAATAGTACATAACGTCACAGTTTTTTAGGTTATTTTTATCATTTTGTTCGTATTGGCACAATTAACCCTTAAAGTGGGAGATTGTCTAGGAAAAGCCTAATTAGGCCACAGTTTGCCTTTACGCCAAATTGCTTTTCGAAGCCAAGCTTCTGAAATTTGGATAAAAAAGTGACGTTGATAACACTGCTCCACGGCTATTTCTCTATGAAAGCAATAGACCGCACGTTCTAGTCCTCTTATTTCTATGCAATGTTAAAAGGTGATATTGGTTATCCGTATCTCCTTCGTCAATATGAAGCTGATTGTTCATCCCATTGTTTCGGAAAATGCTTCAGCTTGTTTGGCTATCTCTGGCTACAATGCTAATTAGCTCTTATTAAAGTTTCTATTCTGAAGGCAAAGCAAGCTACGTTGCTTATTAACGTTGTGAAAAGACAAGGCTTGAGATTGCCTTGGGTCTTTGTTTTGTTTATTGCATGTAATTTTGATGGTTTTATTAATATCAATACAGCAAGCATTCATGCAAAGTTCCACATGATTGCTGTTGAATTCCTAATCAAATTGGAGATAAAAGCGTTCTCAAGTACTTTGTCAACATCTTGGGACACCTAATGTCGAATACCATCAATAGCGCCTCCACTTATAACCAAGCCTCGTTAAAAGTATTTTGTGGTTGCAAACGCAGATCTGAGAAATATGTGCCTGCAGGAAACATGGATTGTAATAGATCATCATATGCAGATTTGGATGAAAAGTGCTTGCAGAAATTTGAAGTGTGCCATTTTGCGCCTGCGAGCGGCGTTCACCGCTCGCGCAGATTAATGAGCTCTGCTTACAACAGAGAGCATGAAGCCTCATCATCTATTTAGCCTCTTTGTCCGTTATTCCGCTGTTCGGTTGCTCGAGCTATTATAGCCTTGCAAACGAGTCATCTGTGCCATGCTATTAAGCTGAATATGGGTTCTTTTGCAATGAGATTGTCCATGCAAATTATTGATTGTGTAAATACACATTTTTCTCTCTAAAACGCACGGTGCATTTCTTATAGCAACTCTAGCTGGGTTTCCCATCTGCTAGAAAAGGAGGAGGTGCAATCTGTTGCAGGATTCAAAGAAATAATGCACATTAGAGGGATTTTACGTGGGAAGTCCTTGGTTAGATCAAATCTAGTAGCAAGCTAAATGATATTTCCGGCCAGAGATGATAGTATCTGCATGTCGGGGATAACAATAGAGCCATTCTAGTAGCACTCAAGTTCTCTTTGAAAATGTTTCCGTCGATCCTTGTCATTGCATTTCTCGAGAAATTGCTTTTCGGACTGATTTCAGTAGTACCACGTTGAACTGCATATTTAATTTCCTACCAAGCTAATCGGCATCATTAAGCTCTTGATGTGGCTACAAAATGTCCAGAACATTGATTTTACACATTAACGTTCTTGTGTTCGTACGTAACTGTTGCTGCGATATGATCATCAACATAGCGGAGGAATCTGTAGCATGTTAAAGGGCATTTTAGTGGAGGGGGGTTGCGTAAATCTTTTTACTTTCACAGCAGATTCCGAATGGCACTGTCTGCGCTATCCAAGGTCAACACACAGGAAAACAAATTCAGATATAGTTTTCTCATATTTATATCGATGACGCTTGTAACAATATGCCTTTCGTAGCAGCAAAGTGTACCTTCCTATGTAGCGTTTTGCAGTATCTGGGTGATGGTTACACTTCTGTGCATGGAGGCTAACCTTACGCCTAGGCCTAATGTAGACTGAAAATATAAACGACTCTTTGCTGGTATATCTTGTATTGCAAACCGAAGAAGACTAACTTAGATCATTAAACACAGAGTACTTAATAATAATCACACAGTGCATGACATGAGACATACATTTGACAGATACAACAATTGGCACAGAAAACATTACAGCTAAAGGAACACGTAATTCGACACTAAATATACTAGTTAATATACAACAACTTCGTTACACATACAACATCAACTCCTACTCTCTCTACTCTTCTTCATGTTTTAACTAAAATACACGGCTATATATATATATATATATATATATATATATATATATATATATATATATATATATACATTTTACTGGTCGCCACTACGTAACGCAAAACATGTTTTAATATGAATTAAATGTGTGAGGCAAGATTTCTTTACATAGAATAGAGTAAATTAAATTTGATATAAATAACATAATGCAAGAGTAAACAGTGTGGGTTGCGTAGGTAATATAACTTCCCACAAGCGTAACGTTGTCTAGCTACGAATACGCAAACATGATTGCATGGCGCAAAATAATACACAAAGGAATAGGTGCAAAATAAATGAGTGATGCAGTATGCAAGTGAGCAAGCGGAAATATGGAAGTGAGGCTGTGCAAAGAACGGCGTTACAGTTGTAGCAGAACATATTCACCTGAGAAATTTAAAAATAAAATATCCGCATATACAGAACAACATTGGATGTTTTTATTGATTGAGAGCCCATTAGTACTTCACCAATTGCTACATCCGAGGTGGTCTCCTTTACATACCAATGTTATTTCCTGAAAAAGGTTTATAAAATTTGTAAATATACCACGTTAACACAATGCCAGCTTCGATGGTATTTCATGTGCATATGTTAGTAAAACACGTGTGCATTTTTGTCCAAAAAATACATTTTACGACAGTGTTTCAGTCTCAAGTTTGTTCTTATTTTATTCTTAATTTCCCATCGAATTTTAGACTTATGTTTTCCCTGGTCAAGTAGTAACAATTAAAAACGTTGAGGAAAACGGGACAGGGTGGTATATTGAGTTGGTCGATTGGACATGGCCTACTAGTAAAGGAAAATTATAATGCAATAGCAATGTATTTCAATTCCTTTCATAGACTATCCGTGATATGTGTTCACAAATGGATGACACAATGGAAGAGGAAGAAATGTTCCCAAGCCCTAATACTGTTTGTACCGGATGTCCAGGTTTGGAAAAGAAAATTGTATTCTATCAGAAAAAGATCAGTTGGCTTAGAAGATCAAAGAGTAAATTAGAAGACTCTAATCAATGCAAACTCTACTTCATCTAACGCAGAAGCTATTACCCTACACGTTGTATAGCTGTAACGCTTTGCTTATAGGTCCTAAGTGACTGTTTACAAAATTTGACAAGCTATGAGCTACAATACGTAATAGATACTGGTACTTACCATTCCTGAACTTGGATTTCCCTCCCAAGAGTTTTGGGTAGCAATCCATCAGGGTAATTGGCCTCAAAGTTTCTCTATCTTGGGTATCCAAATCGTCAACTACTGGTTCTCCGTGGCATGCAACTATGCCTGGCTGTGCAAGCACACGGTCATCATTGCCATCATTTTCTAATTGATAATCAGTAGCTTCATCATAAATTGACGATTCACTGTCATTTTTTGCCATTTTAATGAGCCGTAGCACGCGAAGACGATAAGCTTTCTTTAGCTGTGTTTGTCAACTGATATAGGCCTACAGAATGCACTCTGTTTGATCCTCTTTATGACATCACGCAATAGCTATCCAAAATCCGCACCTAGTACCTTAAAATAAGCGCTAATTTATACACCATTCTCGCCAGTAAGAACAAAAAAATATGATCTTCATGCATTGGAAAGACCGAAACTCCGATTTTAGCTAAAAAAGTATATTCGAAATTTTCGATGCATAAGCACTTTAAATGGTAAAGTTCCGTTCAGACGGTGTTCATCCAGTGTTCAGCACATCAAAAGCAAGTGCATTGCTAATAAGCAAATCATTACTTATAACTAAGTGGGGATCTCCTCTAGTTTGCTTTTGGGCTACTGGGAGGTCCTCCTTTAAGAAATTCCATTATTTGTGTGAAATTATATTGTAGTAAATAAAGAACAGCTACTACTTATCGAACAATTTCCATGATAGCAAAAGCAGTTTTTGCCTATTTTTAGAAATAAGATCATAGGATAAAACCAATCATTACGTATAAGAATATTTTTGGAACGCCGTGTGCGAAGTGATTGTATACAAGTTGCTATGACGATAGTGTAATAACACTAAGCTTAGAGGGGGTACTACGTAACAGTTTTGAATTCGTACATGATGTAATATTACTCCTATAATGCATTACGCATGTACCTAGAAATACGTTCGAAAACAGTATAAAATTCGAGCCAGTTGTACATAAGGGTAGAGATGTGCTGAGCGCACGTATGGTAATACACGGAGAACTGCTGTCTATATCGAATTTAGCCAAGGTAAATCTATGTCAGTTGATATTCGATAGCGAAGTCTATTATTGTGAATACAGTCCTCTCAAGCAATTCAAGTTGTTTCTCTACGCGCAATTCTATCAAGTCGGAAGCTAGGCTAACTAAGCTAGTTCTCTGACATATTCATGCAGATTAGACAATGTTACATATTATTTACTGCAGATTGTCGTTTTGTGTATTATACAGCTTTTTATATAAGGAACCTAGCTCATGATATAGTTCTAAAAGTTCGTTATTGTTGGATCTCTTTTTATCAAATTCCAGTACTAAAAGTTCATCAATAGTCCCTTAATTTAAACTGCACATATAGTGCCATACAAACAGTACAATCATAAGGAAACATGAAGATTTTGAATTTTTTCAAGTTGAAAAGTTCCTTAGGTTTTTTCTGTTAGTAGTATAAGCTCCTTAAATATTCCGGCTGTCCGCATTTGGTTCCTTATAAAAAATGCGTTTAATGCATTGTGGTGTTTAATGGAATTTTGAATATTGTTATGAAATGAGAAAAATGAAAAAAATGAAATTATCGAAAAGCCAAATGAATACCGATAGTTTTGGCAAAAAGTACTGGGTGGGTCATTTCATATAAAAGTGGAACAAAAATTGATTTCTACACCCGACCCCTTCGAATTCTCTTGATATTTACACCACTGATAGATATTATCAAATGATGAATAACTGCCAAATTTCAGCTCGATAACAACGCTCTTTTCAACGTTATGGCCTTTGATAATTTAGGCATATTTCCTCACATTTTCCATTACGGCAGCCATATTAGATTTTCAAAAAGTGCTAAAACTCATTTTGCACTTGATTGGTATTAGATACAAGCTTGAAAATTAGCATTTCTTTACTGGAAAGCGTTGTCAATACACCTTTGGAATCAAACATGGTGTATCTTCCTTTTAACTATGTTAAGTGCTTCTATAATAACCATGTTAATAACCACGTTAATTGCTTCTATAACTTTTGCTTAGAAATTTATTTAGTATAGCTGATAAAAAAAACCGTATCTATTGTCACCCAGCTTAGAACATAACTAAACATTGGGAAATTATTCTCAACTTATCTTTAGATGTACATTTAAAGTTTCGGTTTGTTCCTCGCAAGACTCTTGAAGCTATCAGCATTTGAAAATAATGCTTTTTTCACTTGTATTGCAAGTTGCAATGAGCTTCAGCATTTAGCGAGACATTTTCTCTGTTAACTTAGGAATAAATGCAACTATATCACTAAACAGCGTACAAAATATGGTTAATCTAAAGGTGAGTGAAGTTCATTTGCATCATAGAAAGAGCCTCATCAATCTTGGAAAGAAGCCTATCAAGTGTGGAACTGAGTGTGTATGAACAGAAATGAAATGGCAGTTTGTACCGTCAACATCTAATCAGAATCGCTTCTGGAAAACCCCAGGCCATTAACCTGTTGCGTTATTCTTTGATTGATTTTTAGAAAGACTACGGGATTTACTGTAAGTCCCCAGAACTTTCCAACAAGTAATAAAAGGGACTGAGCCCCCCGAGTTCCACACCACTGCGTTCGACTGAAAAGTATTGTTTGCGGTGGTGAAAGTTGAGAAAGTGCTTTTTCTTTTTGTATTACCCAGCACCGCTATCTGCAAAGTAGTGCACTTTTGATATCTTTTAGGTGTTTCACTCGATGAATCTGAATGTATATAGTACAGTTTTCTACACCATGCAAACATCATGGCTTAGATCATCAGAAATAACACATAGTAATAATAGGAAAGTTTCGCTTGAGAGTCTTGTGCGTGAAAACATACTGTAAAATGGGGTATTGTGGAGTACTGGCTATTCCAATGGTATCCCTGTACTTTATCTTGACAAAAGCACTGAGAATTTTCGGCTAAATCAACCAATACAGCACCTTATTAATGGTAGAGTCCAAATTTTGTAGCTGATATTGGGCAATATAGTCTTGTATTGTGATGAAGTCTAAAGAGTAAGTGGGTAACTAAAATTGTTTGATTTGGCTGGAATAACATCCCTTTTTAAAGAGTGCGGACAACCAAAATATTAGTTCTTGCACTATATATCTGATTGTGGAGGAGCATTAAGGAGTCTTCATCAACCAATGATACTCAGGTCGTCAAGTCCAATCAGTGGATAGTATGCACTCGTAGATGTTCAGTAAATGGGCCCAGAGCTTATTAACTTTTCAATTTTGTTTTTCAATTCCACACTCTCATTAGGGCACTCCAACGAAAAATTGTTTTAAAAAATCCACCTTTCTTTCTGAGCCTTTAGCATCTTTCTCGCAGTTCACAGCCACTTACCCTTGATTTATGACCATAGATAGCATTATGGTAGATTTTTTTAGACCATATTATCAAGGCCCCACCTACTTCGACCATTACTTGTTAAATTTTTCTAATTTTTCCAAGCCAACTGTGAGTAACAATTTCAGCATGCAAGAGCACTATAGTCAATGCTCGCATGCTTCTGAGTACATCAAATCATTGCAGGCAAAAGAGAGTTCGTCTATAGTTTCCCTTTGTCTGCAAAGAATTTGATGGACTATAAGTTGTGGGGGGAAATTGCAATAGGTTCAGCAATTAAGGAAATATAATTTATGTAGGAAATCTGAAATTCATTTCAAAATTCATTTGATGAATCGTAACTTGCGTAGACAAATGTGCTTCGTGCCTCCAGCTCAGTGTCGTAATTTGTCTCATAGACCAGCTACTTTTCAAAAGTTCCTTCAAATCATAAAGCTCTATGCTCGTAGGCCATCCAGATAAAAGGCATTGTATTTTCCCCCACTTACTATAACTTTTGATTTTTCACACTAGTATAAAATGTCAACAGAACAATCTCCGAAATTGATAGGCTTCTTTCCAAGATTGAGGAGGTTCTTTCTATGATGCAAATGAACTTCACTCACCTTTAGATTAACCATATTTTTACGCTATTTTGTGATATAGTTGCATTTATTCCTAAGTTAACAGAGAAAATGTCTAGTTAAGTGCTGAAGTTTATTGCAACTTGCAATATTAGTAAAAAAAAACATTATTTTCAAATGCTGATAACTTCAAAAATCTTGATAGAACCTAACCGAAACTTTAAATGTATATTTATAAATACGTTGAGAATAATTTCTCAATGTTTAGTTATGTTCTAAGCTGGGCGACAATAGTTACAGTTTGTTTTATTAACTATTTTAAATAAATTTCTACGTCAAAGTTATAGAAACACTTAACATAGTTAAAAGGAAGATACACCATGTTTGATTCCAAAGATGAATTTACAAATCTTTCCAGTAAAGAGATGCCAATTTTCAAGATTTCATCTGACCAATCAAGTGCAACGTGAGTTTTAGTACTTTTTGAAAATCCAATATGGCTGCCGTAATGGTAAATTTGAGGAAGTAGGCCTAAATTATAAAAGGCCATAGCATTGAAAGGAGTATTGCTTTCGAGCTAAAATTTGGCATCTATTCGTCCCTTGATGATACGCATCAGTGGTGTATACGCATACGTCTCAAGAGAATCTAAAGGGGTCGGGTTCAGACGTCATCCTACTTTTACATGGAATGACCCGGGTGGGACTCCCCTCACCCCTAGTTCTTCAAGTCCCTGATCTCACAAGATGTTTCTATTGTAAATAATGAAAACATAATGTGTCACTTTTCTTAAGGCTAGATGGAATTACAAGCTCAATACAACAGTATGGGGTGCCCAGAATAAAGATGTCCTGGAGGATTTTTTCAAAAAGTAATAGGTGGGGTGGGTGGGATATATTTATAAGGGACTCAAGAGTTTGATAATCAAAACTACAGACTGAAAACTACTAAATGAGGTGCCCAGAATAAAGATTTGCGGGAAGGACTTTTGAAAAATACTTCAATATATAGCCTCGTTTACATTGGTCACGTCTCCGTTGTGGTGCTTGAAGTACGGAAACTCCCTCGCTCTTTATCCTTCAAGAAAGCTGAAAACTTCTACGTAAAAGATGTCGAATCCTAAAGAAATTGCAAGCCAGTTCGTCAAGCATTATTATTCTACTTTCGATGCTAATCGTGCAGCTCTTGGCAGTTTATATGTAAGTATAGTCAAATCATCGTTCAGAACTCCACCCATTTGTATAGTAGGCCCAATGACTGAAGGCGCCAAAGAACGCTCTGGAAGTGGACAGGTTGTCGAAGCATGAGCAGTTAGCATCTCGCTAGCTACAGGAAAATCAGTATTGCTAGGCCGTGATCTGATATTTTATTTCATCATGTCAAATGTTAATGTAGATGTAGTTCGATGTGCTTACCCGTGATATTTTACTCTGCACACCTTGAAAGTAGGTATGAAAGAATAAAAAATGGGCATTGCAGAATGTTTGTAATATAGCTTGGAATTGAACCCGCAGGGTTTTTGAGTTGAGTGTGGAGCTGATCATGCTTTGATATATTTATGTAAGGACTAGTGTTATATTTGGTGTGTACAATGTGTCTATACTTCCTTTCTTTCTATTAGGTACCACAGTCAATGCTGTCATTTGAAGGAAATGATCTACAGGGTGTGGACCAGATAAGTCAAAAATTAATGGTAAAACTATCCTATTCATGTGTTTGGATAAATTTTTTCTTTCTTGTAGAAGTGCCACTATCACTTGCTTGCTTTAGAGACACACTGGTTTGTCTTATATGTTGATAGTAATAATTGCAATAGTGTAAAATAATCTTTAATATTTTAAAAGATTGGTTTGATACAAACAGAAATAAAGATGTAGTCAACAGTTTGTTAGCTCAGACTGTTAGTTGGATATTTTGCTCAGATCTATACATTTCATTAGTTTTTTTAGTTAATATTGTAAGTACTGGTTACAGACAACATCATATTTTCAGAGTTTACCATTTCAAAGTGTTACCCATATGGTTACTACTGTGGATGCACAACCAACTGTGGATAATGGACTGATTGTTTTTGTTATTGGCCAGCTGAAGGTGATTTTTTAGCCTGTTCAAACACATCTTTCTATCATGACTGTAGCCATGATGGAGATTAGTATGTGTCAATGAAACTGCACTTTCAATTATTCCTGACTTTAAAAATATTGAAATCTTCTAGTAGCCTCTTTTGTTTGCTAATATGCAAAGCTGGAAGACATTTATGAAGATATAAATTTTTAGGGTTTTAAATTATCATATTACTTGCAAATTGAAAAGAAGTTGCTCAATGTAAATATGGTTGGAGTTTGGTTGTCAATGCTTAGATTTTGCTGTCTTTTGTTTTTGCTTTGTTATTACTATGGCAACCACAAGCCAATAAAGTCAAAAATTTTTTGTGGTCTTTGAATGACCTGAAACTAAAAAGCACCATTATGTGAGGTACAATCCCATCTGGAAGAAGCTTATAGGTCACAATAAAGTCAAAATCAAGTTTTTATTAATAAAGTTAAAATTACAAATACAGGTCAAATTACAGTCAAAATTCAATTTTTTTAGGTCATTAAAGTCAAAATTGTGAATGTTAAGTCAAATATCTTCAAATCTACACTTATTTGTAAATTGATCATCGGATCTTGCTTCCCTATATGTCTTGATTTTCCAATGTCATGAAATTGTTTGCATTTATGTTCTGATTTCCATTTCTACCATGTGAATAATTTTTTGCATCTAATGAAATTGTCCAATATTTAATCTTTCATTTAGCTGTTTTTCTTCACTGTTCTGATGATGAATCTAGTATAGTGTCAAAATATGTATCACTAAAATGGTACTGTATAGTACAGGAGTGTCAAACTCAAACTCACAGTAGGCCAAAAGTATGCAGTGAAGTAAAGTCATGGGCCAGACTCAATATTTATTGAAAACTTAATATGTAATGTTTAGCCTTTTCATATGGAAATATGCTTTAATTTTGCTTTAGCAAAAAATCTGAAACAGCCAAATCTTGATATTAAAAAAACACATGAGAAACTAAATTAGAAATAATAGATATGGTATACCCCATAGGCCAGCTCTAGTACACATTTGATATGATCTCACGAGCCAATTATGATTACATTTTGGGCCAACTTTGGCCCATGGGCCTGAGTTTGACATGTGTGGTATAGTATATTAATGAAATGGATTGTACCCATTACAAGCTTAGGCAAATCTTTGCATCAAAATAAGGTCAATATCACCAAAAAATGGTCAATTTTTCAAATTATAAAAGTCAATTTCTGGTTGCCATAGTTGTTATATTTATACTATTTCTGATTTTGATATCATAATGTTGCTAGTGAGCTATTGCATTTGTCTACACACTATATTTGCTTTTATCATTATTCACTTGTCCACATTTTTCTTTAACAGACAGACAATGATCCTCCACATAGTTTCTCACAAGTATTCCACCTTAAACAAAACCCTTCAACAAACAGTTTAGTGGTTCTGAATGATGTGTTTAGGCTAATGTTGCATCATGGTTGAACTCCATGTATATCCAACAAACAAGCTCAAGTTACTCAGCAGTTTTGTACCACAAAGTTGTTAAAGGACAAGGGATGATCAACAGAAAATTATTGTTTGCATATAGACAGTTTATTGAATTATGTAAGCTATCCTATGCATTGTTGTGCTATGTAACTTTAGTTTTTGATATCATCCATCAGAAAGTTGCAATTATGAAGGTATACAGTCAATGGTACTCACCTAGTATTGTCATTTTGAATGCTATCTATTACTGTAATCTTTAGGCTTTGGTGATACAGTTATAGTTGTGCTTTTTCTCACAATGATTTTAGATTATTTTTGTGGTATTATGGAAGTATCAGATGTTTTGATTGAATGTTATCATTAACTTCTTTCTTTGTGTCCTATGTTTGATTACTTTTCAGTTTATTACCCAACATATTTTTTCTGTAGCATTGGGTCTCTTTTTACTGTGCAACCTCTGTTTGGATCCTACATAATAATGGCAAGCTTTTTACAGAGCCAATAAAAAGTTAGTTTGCCCAACCTCACTTTTATCTACATATTCTCCCTTTTAGCAGATAAAGTGTATGTAAAATAGAGTGAATACATTTTGAAAGCATCATGGCTGCAGTGTCTGGATAATTTGACATGAAAGGATCATTTCATCTTTGAAAATGTTGTTACTTACCTCTTATTTACAAAACATTTAGCCAGCATTTCAATGGTCTTTAATTAGTCATCACTCATTTTGCTTGTACTGAAAGCTCACTACTGATTTGTTCATTGTTCAAGAAATATTGTTTGTATAATTTGGGTAATTTAACTGTGTTTCAATTGTACAGGGTTCATGCTACTCCTTCTACTCCTTAAAAGCTTCTCATATTTAATTTACATTGTTAAGAGCACATAGAACTTCTTAATTTAATGCACTTTAGAAGGAAGCTCCTTAAAAACTGATTTTGAAAATATAGATGATATCATATTGAAGATGCCAAATATATATATATATATATATATATATATATATATATATATATATATATATATATCAGATATAAGACGCAAAAA
>WIPJ01000813.1:527223-587461 GCA_018155075.1 Cassiopea andromeda | reverse complement strand
AGAACGAAAATCGTTGAAAGGGCTAGAATGATAAGGAAAAATTGTAATGCTGGACCTGTTTGTTTAAGTTGGGCCCCTCCCACAAAATATGTAAAGCCTCTTTAACTTTAAGTTGATTGTACGTTTTAGCCGAGTCTATAACTTTAAAGCAGCTCTCATCACAAGAATCTTTACATGTTTTAGAGCTTTGCAGGTGTTTATAAACTTGTGAATTTTTATCTGTGAAAAGATGCTCTCGAACTCTAGTTGAAATCGAACTCTATATTTTCTATATATATATATATATATATAGAAAATATAGATGATGATATTGAAAATGATTTTCAGCTGCAGATTTATTCAAGAAGTGATTTGATTTGTCTTGAGGAAACACACAAATACTACTTAAAAAATCATCTTTTGGTCCTTAACAAACTCTGCAGAAAGTCCTTATCTTTGGATTTTATCAACTTACCATAGCATGAACCCAGATTGCTGCTAAAATATAGTATGGAAACTATTATACATTCTTAAAATCTGCAAATGTAAGCATTATTGGTAAATTGAACAGGAATTATATTGTGGCTTAATCTACTGATCCACAATCTATTGCCCAAAAATTTCATTATTGTCAGTTGCATGATGCATGTCCATTGCAATGGACAAAAGCCATGTAACTGACAATAATTTTGTTCTATTACAGAGCAATGGGGACTTTTATTGCCTTGTTCAGTTTTAATGACAATCAGTTTTGATTTGTATAGGTGTGCAAAAATTTGAAAACAGAACAGTAATGTACATTCCCAATATCATAAAGCCCATTTCTCATATGTACTCCAATGTCATTTTGGATACCACCATTTCATTTTAGAACCACACATTTCCTATGACAGGGGTGGCCAACCAGTGGGATGCTAAGAGCCATGTTTTTACTTTGGTACCACAAGGAACTATATCAAGGTCATGGTGACAAGATCATCACCCCCAATACACACTTGATTATGAGTATAAGAGCTGTAGAAACCACAGAAAGACCTGCATGTAGCTCATGAGCTGTGGGTTGGCCACTCTTGTCCTATGGCATAAAAGACTTGCTGTGCTATTCTCAGACATTTGAAGGGGTTATCCATGAAGATACATTTTGAAATAGGCTTATGGCTTACAATTGCAGCAATTCCCAACTCCTGATATGTTCTTGATGGTAGCTGCAACTTGTTCGATGCTCCTCAAGGATCTTTACTAGGTTGCTGTTTGTCTTGCATTCAAATAGCCTTTTGTGTTTCCAATGCAGAAGATTAAAACAAATAAGAGTAATTGCAGCAATTCTTTTTGGAGTTCATCTGTTGCCAGTTCTGATGTGAAGCACCACTATTGGACAGTGTTTAGTTTAATTGGTTAAAGCCTCCACTGTAAGTCATGGAGAGGTGCATATTGCAATTGTTCTTCACCATGCTATCTATGCACACTGCAAGGAGTAAGGATTTCAATGTAAGACCATGGCAATTCAGATGTATGGAAAACTTGTTACAAAATTATACGTACAAAGGCAATCAATTCCCTGACTTTTCCCTGAATGGTAGTCAAAAACAACAACTTTTTCCCTGATCCCCATTTCACATATTTACAAGACAAAGTAAAGAAAGTGAAGCCTAATTCATAGGTAGTACACATACTTGCTATTTCACAATACTAAATGTTAAAGTTCACATCTACTGACAACAATAAGAGCAACAACTTTGCAAGCAACCATGCCAATAGTTAATGCAATTGATATGGTGACTAAATAATGTTTTCCTTGACTTGGATAACAATAATAGAAAATTCCCTGACTACTCTGGGTTTTCCCTGACTTCATAGAAATGGCAAATTTTCCAGGTTCAGTATGGACCTGAATGAAGTATGTAATTACGGCAATAGGATTTTGCAAAAGGATGGCAGTGGCTCTGGTGAACCCCAATGAGCTAAATGTGCATGCTACTTTTTATGTGAGTAGTTGAGAAATTGTAAAGCCATTGTCTATGCAATCGTAGGCAGTGCTTTATAACTTTAAATGCTTGCTTAGATTGTAACTCATTGCACTTATCAACGATACTGATCACTGACTATTCTGTGTCACTGCTCCATGCTACTGATGCAGTTGCACCAATACGAGACTGCATTGCAGGAAGTAGAAAAGGCGAAGAACGGAAGCCAAAAGGGTGTCTTGGTGTCATAACAGAATCGTAAAATGGCCAAGAATATTCCAGTTGTCACTGGAATTTCACCAGCAGTGGGTCCCCCGGGCACAAAGGTGAAAATAAGGGGAGAGAATCTTGGCAAAAGTGCGGCAGATTTGCTAGGTGAGCTTTTGTCATGAAATTTATTTAGCAATATTTTTCCTCGTGTTGTTACCTTAAAGGTTATTTACCCTTTCCTTGGTAAGCTACTATTCTCAAATGCATCATTATGTGAGTGGATTTACGTGAAATCGTGGTTTTGACTTAAAAGCATATTCATTTCCAGTGTTTAGAAAGTGCAAAGTTTATTTTCCTATCATGGATCTCAAGTTGAGGATGATATTTGTTTTGCATTTAGGTGTAGAATCTTACACAGAATCATGGGTGCTAGTACAGCAGGCCAGAGTGTATGCACATTCGCCACATTAATGTGCATTTGTTTGGTGAAACGTCTAGCTAATTGTATCTATGATAAATTCTACCACAACCTTTCTTTTTAACCATGCTGTCCCTGGATTGCGCTACGGGCTTCCAGTCCATCGCAAAGATTATAGTATAGGAGTAAGTGTAAAAAAGCTGTTTTGCGTTGGACTAAGCTTTTGCCTGAATTCTACATCTATAATTCCAGTTCCTAAAAGAGATCTATTTACACTACAAGATATAGAAAGCTGCTTATCATTACAAGCAATTAACTTCAAGGAAGTATTCTTTTGTTTTCAGTCCCATCTTTTTGTAGGAAACATACTGCTTATATTTAAGGAGTTTTTCACATATTTTGAAAGAATTCTGGTATGATCAACATAGCTATTGATTTTTGCTCTTAGCTGTGTTCATATGCAAAGTAAATTGTACTTTGACTGCTGAATGGAGTCCTCACTTCATCACTTGCCGAACTGGTGCTGGGCTTGGAATTGGTTCAATTATTGTTGTTACAAAGGCTGGTGGAGAAGGAACAAGCACTGTCCAGTTCAGAGGATATATGCCAAGAGTTGGCCTATTAACAGAGTCTGCAGTATGGGTTGATGAATCTAAATTGTTTGAAGAAAAACCAAGCACTGGACTGTCTGTTTCAAGACCTCTCTCACCAAATTTTTCAGAAAATGACCCATTAGGTGTTGCACCATCAGAGACGGGGTATAAACAGATACTTGCTATTATTTGCATTCATTTCCATGGTAATTGGAGTAGCTTGATTACAATTGCTCTTGATCTAAGCTATTCAGCTTACTGTATAAGTGCTGTCAATACTGAGATGCAAGCATTAATAGTCTGGTAAAATCCATAAAAACATAACTGTATTAGTTTCATGTTCATATGATTTTCAGATTTGAAGGTATGTAGGGTATGACAGTAATAAATACTAAGTGTGGCCCAGTGATATTTACTACCATCACACCCAACATACCTTCACATCTAAAGATTACACTGTGTGAAACTCACATTATTTTTTTTAGGATTTTACAGGACTTTTAGTGCTTTTTCATTGGTATTTATATTTTAGCACTGTGATGCGCATATTGAGCAATCTTATTCTAGTGATCCATTAAAGTCTTACTTTTATAAATACTAGTTATTCTCCATTGTTTTTTGAAGTATTTGACTTATATTAGAATGATATATGTATCTCTGGTCAAAAACCAAGTCATTAAAACTATTTACAAATTTTAGTGCTGTTATCCCCCCTGACAAGATTGATGAAATGTATCCAAAAAGTAAGTTAGTTTTGTGTATAGTTTAAGTTGATTGACTTAGTAATGTGATTGTGATACCCTTATTGTGTGGTCAGTTCAAAGACTTAAATTTTGGAGTGTAAAACTGTGATAAGCTGACAATGTATAGCAACCATGATGTTAGACTATTAGTTGCTACAAATTGTGAATCTCATAGATCATTTCAAAGTACTAAAGCATTCCTGGCAGAATATTTACCTCTAAAGATTTATGTGCCATGTCCATGCATATATGTGCTCCTGTGCACTTGTTGGCTTTCTGTATTTGTGCAAGTAGTGAATTCTGTACTGTGATGCTCTTTAGGCAATTTTTTATTAAAGCAGGAGTGCTTTATGTGGTTTTAGCACCTACCAATAGAAAATTCCATTTTTGCTATTGAAGAGCTGCCTCTTCCTGACAGAAAGTAACTTTTATCTAAGTTGGCTTTTCTAGTGTTAGTGAATAATAGTGTTTGTTTTTTGTTTCAGACAGTGGGAACATTCTTCAAGAAAATTTTCATCCAGCTCGCTTCTTGTTAGAGAGGCACCTTGATACAAGGTATGTATGATTGATGTGGTGTCGATGGTAAATTTTTAAATTATGTTCATCATCAAAATTTACTTGTTAGTCCTTGCAAGTCCAGTTTGCAGTCAAATGATATTTTTATACCTTAGAAAAATAGAATTCCAAGTAGGCCTTCATCATGCAGAGGTTTCAATAGAAGTTCATGCAGATGTGTCAATAGAAGAAAGCTACCAGTGATTTACCCCTGGCTACTTCCACCTAAACTTCCATCTACTTTGACTTAAAATAATGTATAAAAGTACACATATTGAGTGGCCTTCCATGGGACACAGTCACCCACTATTCATGATCAGCCATTTTCTCTAAAGATTGAATGCTCTATCATATGCATCAGTTTGGAGAAATTTCGCTCAGCTTCCCACCTGATGAAAATGTCCCTTAGGCAATTTTTTATATTTTGTCTTATATCAGTTGAATTATATTTGTAAATAATGAATTTTTCTGTACTTTTTGTCTTAGTGCTGTGTGACTTTTTGTGTAGGTCATAGGTAGACATTGTCTTTTGTTCCCCATGCTATGGTCCTTGCTTATGTATTACATTACATGCATAGAGAAGGAAATTTGATGATAATCTTTCTTGCAATAGTAGATATTTGCTAGTGGCAGTTGGCTTTTGCAAGTATTATTCTACTTGGAGATTCTCATTGATTGATTACTTAATTTCTTTACTAGTTTTGATGCCTTGAAAAGTGGTTTGTATCATTTGGAATCTCAAAATGCACACAGCTTGTCTGGTCCTGTGTCACTTGTGCGATCAAACCTGGGTACAATTCTTGAGTCCCTTGATATCTTGGCTGGTAAGTCATGAATATTTTTGTATGTTTTTTCCAGAAATTGAATAGATAGAAGATATTGGAGTATGGTAGCATAGATATATTTATATAGTACTGTTGAAGCAGGGCTGCTAGACTTGGGGTTTTATCCCAAGATCTTGGGAATCTTTGAAGGTGATAGGATTTTTCTTGGGATATATTTTTCGAAGTAAAGTTGGGATAAATCTTGGGAATTATAGACACTGCTCTGTAGAATTGCATATTAATACTTTTAACTTATAGCAAAGTCATTCATGTTTTCTTTATTATTGCTTATTCTGACTTTTTCTAATTACTGAACCACAAAATGGGTATTTGATGCTAGATAACAGGACTGTAGAATTAGGGTCTTAGAGCTGAACCCCTATCTCTTATTGTAAGTCATTTGAAGCAGCAATAATGAAAGATCTGTTTAAAGTTCCTACATGCAATATCAATGACAAAATCTACCATTCTCAATGTAGAAAAGACATATTCAAAAAGGGTGCTAAAACTTTGTTCAGAGGGCAATGCCCTTTGACTACTAGTCACACATAGTTATACTTGTCTTACTATTTCTATATTATCATATTTCATAGACAGCAGTTCAGGAAAGTCATTTGTATTATTGGAAAGTAGATTGTCATTGTCATTTGTATTTGTATTCACTTCCTTATGGTCTGGAGCAAGGGTCAACAAGCTACAGCCCAAGGGTGGATTTGGCCTGTTACAGCATTCTATCAGATTGTGCTTAAGCTAATTTTTATGAGAATGTAATACTTTGTGATGGAAGTGATCAATTATCTTGCATGCTATAATAATTAAATTTGGTTGCAAATATTTTGTCAAGATCAAACTATATTCTTCCATTAATGGTAATGATACAAAATAGTGAAGACTTAGAATGTAGTGCTTGTTCGTGTTTAAGTGATAGGTGAATGAAGACATTTTCAGTATTTTTTTCAGTGGTTTGCTGAAGTACAGTAAAGTGGGGAAGGGTTCAGCACAAGAAATTTACCAAAAGGACCTCAAACCTTTCTAGAATAGCCAACACATGATGAATGTTATTCCAGCTTTTACTTATGGACCAACAACTTTGTCAAACAGTGGGAATATTACACCCTAACCTCCCTTTTTAAGCAGGCCCAATCCATACCCAGAAGAAATTGGTACAAGAGCATCATTTTGCAAGTACACCCTTGCCTCCATGAGCAGTTACTTTTACTTGTTTGAAATTGCACTTGCAATCCAAGATTTATGTATCTGAAATGTAGAGTTTCTTGTTTCTGAAGCATGTCAAATGTCTCATAAAGGATAGAACAAAACAAAGCAGAGTTATGAAACCAAAAGGCGACAGTCACTAGTGTAGCAGCCATGGTAACAAAGTTTCTATTTGGCATGTGCAGTTGCACAGTTAATAATGATCTTGCAAGGGCAATTTTTTGCTCATGCTGAGGATTTTGTGGGTCTGTAGACATGTGCATGTAACTGCAGCTTTCTTGGGGGCACGGACTTCAAGGCTCTCATTCTACTATCATGCTTCTGCTACTTTTTGTGCTTGTCCAACCTTTTGGTATGCATACTTCCAGTGCATGTTGAAGGAAATACTGCACGTCTTTATTTTAGCCACATGCTAGTGTGCTATTATTGTTGTCTTGTATTTTGTGCAAACAGTGCAAATGTGATATTCAGTCACAAAGGGGCTCCTTTGGGGTAAATAGGTAGAGCTAGATTTTATCTTCAGTATTGAAATAGGCTAAAATGAAAGAAATCTGCAATGCATTTCATACAAAGTGGTTTTATTTTGTAACTCACTGCTTTAAAACTATAATTACCTTGTTCAACTACTGTATATGCTGCAAATGGAACCCTGTGTGAACAAGTGAATTCCAGTACAGTTTCTTGGAAAATAGGCTTTAGTTCTCTCAATGGAAATTAAATTCTGAAAACTTTTGTTGAAGATCTTAGTGCTTCAAGAGTAGCAAAAGCTCCTTTTTGCCTTCATGTGATTAAAATAGAAGTGTAGCTTTGCTGTTGGTATATAATAGTACTTTCAATTTTCCTGTCTTTTTGAAACTAGAAAGGTGTAGTTTCCATGTGTGAGAGCTTTTGCTTTTTATTGCCTTAGATATTCAATTAGCTGTTGCTGAGGACAAAGAACAGTCAATGGGTGGATCAATTACAGGAGAGCTTGAAGGAACTTTAAGTAGTAAGTAGGAACAGAATTTTTAATATCCAGAATATTTTTCAGAAAACTTTTGTTTCATGTGAACAACAGTTTAGAAAGGCTAATATTGTCATGAACAGTGTTTCTTTTGGTGACCCTATTTAGGAACATATGGAAACAATGCTGTGTTATATTCTGTTTCTCTACCATACTACTTCTGTAAATAATTAATTGATCATTTGGTTTGAGCTATTATATAACTGCAAATAATTTGACTTATTTGACTCTGGCCAATTTCACATTTAGTTCTGCACAAATTGGTTACCACTAGGTGTTGAAGTAAGGTCTGCTTTCTTTGGTATGTTTGTTTTTTCCATTTTGCAAAAATGATGTACATTTTCTATTCTTGGTACTCTGCCATGGGATTGGCTTTAGGTTTTTCCTTTCTGTTGTTGAAGCTGTTGTAATTGAATGTCTTAGCTGTAGTTATCAACATGTATATTGCTTTGTTTTTGTCTTTAATCATTTAGCATGTTGAAAGATATGTGGATATACTCTGTTCTTTTTTATTAGACTGCAACACTGTTGCTAATACATTGTTCAAAGATATCATTTCACGAAAAGATGATGCAGATGCTAAAAGGAATGCATTGAATGTCTTACAACGTTTCAAGTTCCTCTTCAACTTACAGAGAAATATAGAGAAAAACATTCAACAGGTAAAAGATTTTCTCTATATCTTGATATACAATACAGACAGTGCATGTTAAATATCTTTGATAAATAGTGCTACAGCTCATGAAAGCTCTTCATTTTCAGGGGTTTTTCATTCTTAGGATCACAAACTATTATATAGCATAAAATCCTAGATTTATTTTCGTTTTTTAAGGTCTGCTTTGGATATGCTTGTTTTAATCTACTAAGCAGTTTAAGTGTAACTTGCCTTATCAGCTTATTTTTATCACTATTTTAGGGTGTTTTTCAATTTCCCCTATTATTCCGTTGTTTGAAGCACCTCTCCTCCAAGTAGTGTTAATTTCCTCCAAATTCTAAATCAATAAGAATGCAAAAATTGCACCCTCAGTGTAGTTGATATTAATATGATAATAGAGAGTATTTCTTTGTGTTGGCCTCTCATGCGTAGGCCTGGTTATTCAAATAGGTATACTGCCATAACACCAAGCTATTTCCTGAAGTTGAAAATAATGTTATGTTATTCAATTAGATCTGTTAGAATTTCAAATGTAGCAACTAACAGCCTCTGAATTGCCAAACGTTTCAAACAATAAGAAACATACAACATGCTTTTTGACTCAAAATCCTCGGGTGGGATAAATATAAGTTTTGATAAGCAACTTCTCACGAGAAACAAATATAGGATAACATACTGGTTACTGGGCCATTCTCACGTGATGTACTTGAAATCCAAAGTGAAAAATTTGAGATAAAATGGCTAAAATGGTAATAAAAACATCAAAAAATGAGTGCAAAAATGTGTTTATCATGAAATTGAATGCACAGAGCTTAAATGTTTACAAAATAGCTCTGCATCCAGCAAAGCCTACTTCTAGCACCAGGCTTTAAACTTGCTTGATGTACGTTACGTCATACAAGTTACATCATCCCATTAATCAGTTTGTTTCTTGAGTTACATCATTTACATCATTTTGTTTCTTAAGATTTCTCTGTATTTCTAGGAGTGATTCATAAATGAATAATTTTGTTGATTTCTTCATTTTCTGGAAAAATTTGGTAAAATATCTCTTGACGTACATGACAACATGCATGGCGGATGCAATTTTGAAGACAACCTCAATCAGACAAAAAATTTTTAATTCTACAATACATTCGTCAATTGTATTGTTAACTTACAAAGCATTGTATTATAATCAATACTCTGCTGATGTCACCTATTTTGTGCCCCTAGCTAGAGACTTGTTTTTGCACTCCTTTTTGATATTTCGTGAGAATGGCCGTTCTGTTTAAAGCAATTATTCGATCATTAGTCAGTAAGAGAAGTTTCCTGTCGAGGTCCCCTTGAAGCCCCTCCATTTCTCTCAAGGGAAAGCGTTAGAGTTGAGCATCATTTGCTAAAATATTAGATAACAATATTTTTATTTTCTTATAGCTAAATTTTACCTGTGAATTGTTGTATTGCACGTTTAACGCTATTTTGCCGTTATAAATAGGGCGATTATGAAATTGTAATCAGCGACTATAACAGAGCAAAGGCCTTGTTTCAAAACAGCGAAGTAAAATCGTTTAGAAAAGGTGAAGTGTACTGTTATACTTTCACTCAATTACATTCAGTTTTGTTTCAAAATACCTTTCAATTAATAAACGACATTTTTCATCTTGCATTTTTTATTTGATTAGATCTTTGAATTTAATTCAACTGCGCCTAGTTAGACTTCCTGAGCAAACAAAATGGCAATTTCTGTGTCATTCACAAAATATTGTTAGTGGCTTGAATGTCCTTTGAGTTTAATTTTCCATTTCTAGCTCTGGAAAAGGTTGATAACCAAATATATGAATTTATGGTTCAGTTGAAAGAAAAGTTATTTGATTTTCCATCTGTACTTGAAGAGCAAAGACGATTAATAAGGTAAAAGATATTTCGTATTTGTCTTTCAATATTTTATCATTTACTTACATCTTGTACTTTTTATTTCACAATCTTTTATGTGCTTCTCCTTTTGCTTAGTAGATTAGCATTGCATAGACATATTTGAAAATTTTTCAGGGAACTTTTACTGTGTCTTGTTAATTCAAACTTTGCCACTCTCTCTACTTAAGAGATTCGGTCCCTCAATGTGACAAAATAATTACTATCTTGCAGTAGCTTCAGAAATCCATATTTTGATGTGCAATTGAATTCTTATAATTCGCTAAGGTACTTTTCTGAATGGCCCCTACTTTTTATAGCACATTTTACCACACAATTTATATTTGTAAAGTTTCAGCTGTTTTATTTTCAGTTAAATTTATCTTTCCAAGGTATTTAACTGACCTTGATTGCCCGGGTGATCCGGCTTGGGACTGCATTGTCAATCTGCAGCAGTGGATAAAAAAGCTTTTTATGGAATGCAAAGATTTTTATCAAAAAAGCGGTACGCCATTGTCCATGTTTGATCCTTTGGCTTAAATCTCGTATTTTTTTTGTAGACTTATATTCTGTGTCCAGTTTTTATTGTTGGGCGTTTGAAGTCTAATGTAGAAAGGTTTTGAACAAAGTTCTCATTTATTCCCATTTGGAGGTTTCTGGCAATTGTGCTTCTTTCATTTCCCCGATTTTTTTGGCAGGAGTTTCAACCCATACATTTGTTATTTGAAATTGCATTCAATCGAATCATTTATTAAATATGAATCCAACGAATAAATTTAGGAGTGGGGATATATCTTTTCCCGTGAGCAACTGAAGTGCATCTACACCTGTTTTATAAGAAACTCGTTTATAAGGAACGAGTTCTAGACTGGTCAAAAAATTAAGAAACTCTAGTATTATACTCAAGAAATATTACGAAACTGTACAATATAAATATGCATAAAAAAGAGTACGATGATTTGCTTCCTCTCGTTAATCAGTATGATTTTTGATGTGAAGAGATTGTAACTTGTGATTTTGATTTTCTTGGACATTTTTCGTGACGATGAGCGTTTATATCTATCTAGAAGTGTTCGATTCTCAAACAATAAGTTGAGTTTCGGTCCCGAAAATAGGACTCTAGTTAAGAAACTTTTAGTACTAGAACGCTAAAATTATGACGTCAAATTAAGAAGCTTTTAGTGCCAGGTGTCGATCCTAGCTTCTTATTAAAAGCATGTCTTGTGGGAAGTTTACTGATATCGTTGCTCTAAAGACAAATGATTCTTATTGCTATTTCTTATCAAGGCAGGGAAGGGAAAAGGGGGGGGGCGGATAAAGCGCAATAAATGTCAACGAGAGTAATGTTGAATGAAATATATATTTGTTTTGTTTTTGGGTTGCTGTATTCTGGTTCATCAAGATTGAGTCATATAGGTCGCTGTAGTTAGGTTGAAATGAAGTTTACTTACTGTCTTCACAAGTTTATTTACTGTCTTCAAAGATTAATTTATTTTTGCAGAAGTGAAAAGTAGTTTATCACCCCCATCGTCTGCATTTGATGTGCGAGCTGCAAGAGCTGATAACAGGTTAGGAGCTACGACAGATCTACAAGGTAAATTTCTTGCGGTAATTTTTGTGGTGTTTTTTAAAGCAGATTTTAGGCGGGATAAAGTCTCAAGGAGGTTTATTGCCCTCATTGTAAGAAGGGATGAGATAGAAAAATCCCCCTTTTTGTTTCAGTTTGTCATGCTTTATTTAATGGTTGGTATTTACAATGGGTTTATAGGAAGGAGGCCATGGTAGAGATTAGGGAGTCGTTGTAAGTTTTCTCTTATTATGCCAGGAAATAATTCAAGTATGGTGTAGCAGATTTTCTCCAGGGTGTAGGTTTTAAATTCCTAAATTTTGCTATAGTGGTTATTCATTTTCTAGTAAAGCATCAAGTAATTTTTTTATGTGTACTTCAGTGTGCTTATTGATGCATGGTAATAGGACGTGTTTATTGTTCTGCGTGAGAAACTTCTGCACTTCACCATGTATATCTACAGTGCATAATATTGTTGGCCAAATTTAATAGTCGTAAAGATCTTCTGATTTATGGGCTTACGCCTTTGAAACCTTTTTGTATGAATTCCCAGAGACATTTCACGCTAGCTTCTCAAGCTTTTAGGCGTTTGGGGGGGGGGAGACTCTTTGTTTGCAATAATTCATTGATAATTTATTTAGTTGGTGAACTACTCGATCATTTTTATCCTTGGCATGATTGACTTTTACATCCATGCCCCTTTCTCATAGCAGTCCAGCTGTCTAACACGCTTCTAATTTATATTTCAAGTTATCTCGCTATTTTGGTATTTTCACTACAAGCGAAAGGAACAGCAAATGCGCTTCATGTAATCACAGAAATAACCAACCTTTTCGTTGTATTTGTATTTTGATAGCGACCCGTCACATCCTGTTCCTTTGTGTTACATCTTTAAAATTGAGTTTCAGCTGCAGATTTGGCCTTTTTCGGTTTGTTGAATCGCAGTGGTGCTTGCGAATTCGCTCTTGTTGCTGTTGTTGCTCTATGGTAGAAAGAGATTTTAATGCGTTGATAATGTAAGATTTATTTTCATCTGTGGAAAACTGGAATTGATTGACAGACCATTATGTGAATTGCCTTGTTTTGATTTCGTTGTCGTTGTTGGTAAGCTCTGCTGTTGCAGACATGGGAAATAATTTGTATTTGTTTGCAAGCTTATCTTTTCCAGTACTCTTCTTTGCCCTACTGTTCAACAGCTTAGGGATTTTTCTATTGAAATCCCTTCCAGGAATTGAAATTGCTCAAAAAGTTATCATCACCAATCTAAGCCTTTCAGAAATATTTATCGCTATTGGATGGATTGCACATTTAATCGCCAATTTAAATGGATTGACACTGAATGACAGAATTTTGCAGGTGATTTGGGGTGTTCGTGCAGCCGTGTACTGCTTTTGGTTTTGCACGATGTATCTTTTGTCTTTGGATCGGCTAGTAAGTTGCATTTTTGCTTTGAAGCATCGTGCCCAGGTGAACAAAAGCTGCATGCGAAGATTGATGTTTATACTATGGATTTTGTGCTCTGTAAATGGCCTATGTCTCTTGATTTCCAATACGAAGCTCCTCTACCAGATATATAATACATTCGTTTGGGTTGCACTAGACGTGATAGCTGTTTTAATTTACAGCTTTACTTACGTGTGGATCTATGTTTTTACCTTGAAAAGGGAGAGGCAAAGGAGAGCTAGGACTCAGTCGCAAGAAAGCCGCGAGAAGATATACAAAATGAACCCGCATTTCATGAAGGTAGTCAGCCTCATCATTATCAGCTTTTTGGTTTTTGAAGTTGTTCCAAGTATCACGGAATTTTTCTTTTTTGCAAGTGGAACTAAAATCCCTGAATTTCTTGAAGGACTTGTGTTCCTGTCATATCAGATGGCTCTTCTGGTGGATCCGTTGATTTATCTCGTTATGCAATCGAGAATCCGCAGATTCCTTTATGGTAAAATGAGAACATGTTTCAGCCGAATTCGTAGAGAGAGGGCGAAAGTTACGACTTCTGATACTGAAGTGGTTGCTGGGATTGAGCGTTGAATATAAAAAGCAGAACTATTCATAATTATTTATCTTATAGTCCATTTTACTGGTATAGATTGCACCTCGTTTTGAGGTTCAAGGGAGCTCTCAGATTTCTTCATTTTAACTTTTCTGTGATTCTTTGGACTCTATATTTTAATGATAGGTATGCTCATGAATTGAAATTTATTAACTTTAGTTTTATGTGGATGTGGTGATTTATCAGAAGTCGTAGAAGTGAAAAATGAAGATAGCCTTTCTTTTTGTGGCTGAATTTTCCATGCTTCCTTTTGATATCAGCTTCCGGAATGAGTTTCTCTTTTTCAGCTTAGCTTGTTTGTAGATTTCTTCCTACTTACTTTGTTACACTAAACTAGCAGAGTGCAATCTGTCAAGGAGTTATTGCAAGCTACTTATGTCAATTAGTTAAGAAGCAGTGCATTCTACTGATTAAGAATACCCATTATCAGTCCTTTTCACTTACTTTGTCATTCTAAATTTGAATTGAAGTATCTTTTGCTTTAATAAGATACGTGTGTCGATCGTCGCTCTATATTGACAATGCATGCACCTAAGCTAAATTTCTGTTACATCAGTATGATATATTTCATTTTCCAACAGCCATTTGCAGCAGTTGCTTACTTTATTTCACATTCTTTTAATTCGCCCTTTCATGGTTCCCAGATAATTTATGGCATCGAAGATCTATATCCCTGCCCTTTTAACAACTGTTTGCTGTATTTTACTGAAGTACTTCTCCTCATTCAATTAAATACTTTCAATTACTTATTTTGAAAGCAATGAAATCAGGAAAATTCCTTTAAAATTTCTTCTATTTCTAAATCTGAAGTGTTCTACCGAGCCATGCCCTCCTAAGAAACTTTTTCATATGCCCTCTAAAGCCTGGATTTCTGCAAAACTGGTTCATGACTGAGCTTAAGTGAACCATTTATTTCGATACACATCGTTTTACCGAAGTTATTGCTGAAACATTATTACGTACAACCATCTATAATGTTTATTATTAGTATGGATGTTGGAAGCTAAGATGTGCACATATTTTCACATTTTCAGCCATTTTGAACTTGCATTTTGGATCCTAAATGTCTCGTGTACGCAAATACGTTAGTAGTTTGCTCTACATGGATCCCATTCTTCCACTTTTTTCCTTGATTTTTGGAGATTGGTTGTGAGAATGTTTGGAAACCATCCTAGCGGTATCCAAAATGGGAAGAAACTTTTCTCATGTAGAACTTGGCTAGTCCTATGGCCTTAACAGAATTGCTCTCAATCAAACTTTGCAAATTGGATACATTTCAATAGAAATCACAGAGCTGCAGTCAACATGCTTTTCACAAATCAAACACTCAACATCAAAACCTTTATTTTTTTGTTCTGGGTTGTGCATCAATCTCCAAGGAAGCTTTTGCTACGGCGTAACTACTTTGAAAGGATTTGACTTGAAAACTCGCAGCTGCACAAATATGTGCTGAAGCCACACTTTGTAGAGAGCCACCTTTGTCTTCTGAAGTTTGCGCAGAGGGTCGAGAAATAACTCATGATTTGCCATTGAAAGGATGACAATGTTTTATGAAAAGGAGTTCTTCTCTAAAAAGGAGTTCTTCTCTAAAAAGGAGTTCTTCTCTAAAAAGGAGTTCTTCTCTAAAAAATAGTTCTTCTCTAAAAAGGAATTCTTCTCTAAAAAGGAGTTCTTCTCTAAAAAGGAGTTCTTCTCTAAACAGGAATTCTTCTCTTAAAAGGAGTTCTTCTCTAAAAAGGAGTTCTTCTCTAAAAAGGAGTTCTTCTCTAAAAAGGAGTTCTTCTCTAAAAAGGAGTTCTTCTCTAAAAAGGAGTTCTTCTCTAAAAAGGAGTTCCCTAAAAATCAGCTCTTCTTCAAGGTTGGAAAAAGAGCTGCCTTGCATGCATGAGGAGCGATTGGTGCAAATCCATTTAAATTTGCTATTGCATCTTGGGAACTGCTCATTAAATACGTCACGCTAAAATTGCCATTTTTGAACGACACGCCCTCCTATCATCACGCTTTGTTACTTTTGCTTGCGTCACGCTTAGAACAAACAGTGAAACACATTTTTGACATTGTGCAAAACTTGGAGTGGTTGAATGAAAATTACGCAAAATATAAGCATTTGAATTTAGGACCAAAGCACTAAAATATCCTAAGCATCAATGGTTAGGACAATTTAGTGTTTGTATGTCCCATCTGCATCACAAAGTAAGATAGGGCAAGAAAATAGAGACTAGGAAACATGATTTCGTTTGACAACGTCATTAAATATGACTCTGTGCTGAGTGTCGGATTTCCTTTAGTATGCAAAAATTCTCAATAAAACGTTTTGTTGCCGTGAGACTACCAAACTACCCATCTACTCCCTACTTCATATATTTGCTGTGCAAACAATATTTTTTTACTTGACGAATTCTTCACAAGTTCTTTCACTTATCTTTTGTCACTTTACTGTAGTTGGAAGCATTCGAAGAAATTACTCAGTAATACTGTAAACAGTTTATTGGCTGCGCATTGTCAGTATTATACATGCTTACTTGCTCCCTCCCTGTACCGTCAGGTGCACAAGGCAGAGAGAAGAGCTCGCCACCCATTCCGGCCTGTAGCCGTTTCTTCCAAGTCAATCACATTGATGTTGCCAGTTTGAATGTCTCGCTGCACTGTTCTCCTGAGGGTCGTTCTAGGTCGTCCTCATTTCATCTTCCCCGTTGGTTTCCATGTCCATGCCTGTGGTGGTATTCTCTTCTCGCCCATTCTGAGAGCGTGTCCAAGTATTGTCATCTTCATCTTCTAATTGTTTTTCCCAGATCCTCGTCATCAGCTCTTTCCAGGATTTCTTCATTTGAAATACAATTAGACCACTGGATGTCCAATATTGTTCTTAGGCATTTCTGATGGAATGAAGCGAGCCTTCTCTCTATTCCTGCAGTCAGGTTCCAACATTTAGCTCCATACAAAGGAACTGATATTACATTGGAGCGGTAGAGCTTCAGTTTTGTTTTTTGGCTGATGGACTTACTTCTCCATATTTTGCCTAGCTTGGTCATTACCGATGCAGCTAATATTTTACGCATAAATTAATTTGCAGACGAAATTATACGCATAAATTAATTTTAAACACGCTATATCATTAATTTATATAATATTTGAAGAAGTGCAGAGTTATCCATGAAGAATTGTAGCATAAATTATGCTAATTGTGAAGTCGGGAGTAGAAGTTTTATTAAATTCAAGCATCTCTCCTTGAAAATCACAGTTTGCTTGTTTGCATTTATGACGAATAATGACAAATAATTGCATTTTCATAGCTTTCAGAATTATTTTGTTTTGATAGCACCAGTCTTGTTTTTGAATGTGATTTATGTGAATAAACATATCTGAAACTATTTTGCGGTGTTTGTATTTCAATTTGCTTTAAGATTTAAGAATTATTTGACTTCTATTACTTGCTGCATGTTTATGTAGGTGAATTTCACAATGCGTACTAATCCACCTATGTCGAATTCTGTAACCATAGTTCAGACAGGTGCAATGGTAATTGCATTTCTAATCTTTTGCGTGTTACTCTTTATTTGCAACGGATCTCTGCAGTTTTTGGACTTTTCTACGGTTGTGTTGTTCCTTTCTACGCTCTCTAGATTCCATATTTTTCATGGTAGATAACAGCGTTCATGCACCAAAATATTGCCTTGAATTTAATTTGACATAATTTCCGTTAAAGCCCGTTCAAAATCTCAAGTCATTTTTGTAGTTAGTTATACCCAAACATTAAAAACTCGGGTGCGTTCGATCAGACCCGTTTTTGGAGCTTTCGTACAAGAATCTCACGTCCGAAATCCGAAACCTGGACGATAATGAGATATAGTTTTCCACTCTCTTCATTATATGAAATGCTTTTTCTATTAAGAACTTGATTAGCTTTAGAGTTTGATTGCCTGTAATTTCTGACAAAGGCTATTGTGCCATATTGTCTGTTAGTTGCCAATTGGTCTCATAAAATACCAAATTTTGTTCTGTTATATTCATTTTTATTGTGAGTCTGATGGAATTAAGTATTCTCTAGCAACAGAGTGACTTGTTTCCGTTCTATACCACGTGATTGTGGCGAATCCTATCGGTCGTTAGTTTTCTGGATATACAGGTACTCACCTGCTACAAATAGTTTTTAAAAACATCTCACTTTATTGGATTGTTGTAACAGGCACATGTTGAGAGTTCTTATTGTGGATATTCGAAAGCAATTTTCATAGTAATTTTATGCTCAGATTGTGCTCAAGCTGTCATTGTTCATGTGTGTATATTGTAGCTACAGTTGCATATCTAAAGGGTGCTGTTTATATGAGCCATTGAGTATTGCTCTTTGCAGCAGAAATGCAAAATACCTCCTGGATATTCACTGGAGTTTCTTTTTTTATATTGGTTTCTTCTTTGATTTTTAATGCATGTGGACTGTACCTGTTGAGGCGTTTGCGTGGCACTTCTCTTGCACAGACAGTCATTATAATCAACCTCAGCATTTCAGAAATTTTGATCGCCATCGGTTGGTTAGCAGAGCTGGTTGCTACTTCATTGGGCTTAACATTTAATGACAGGATATTGCTAGTGATTTGGGCAATACGTGCCGGATTTTACTGTTTTTGGTTTGCTGACATGTATATGCTGTCATTGGACCGATTCTTGGGTTGTATCATGCCATTGAGGCACCGCGTAATCATGACCAAAAGAAACGTCAGGCGACTCATTATCTGTATCTGGTTTGCCTGCATTACTAACGGTCTTCTGCTGTTGATGCTGAACACTAAGTTATACTTCAAGTTTTACAATACATACGTTTGGATCTCATTGGATTGTATCGCTGTTGGTATATACACTATTACTTACATATCGATCTTCGCCAATACATCAAAAAGTGCTAAAGTGAATGGAAGAAGTAGGGCATCTTCAGACCGCCAGGACAATTCGAGCAAGAACCGTGTTCATCTATTTAAAGTTGTCGGGCTCATAATATTAAGTTTTGTTATCTTTGAGTTCTGTCCAAGTGTGACTGAGATGTCATTTTACTACACAGGTACCAAGATCCCGTACATTCTTGATCGGTTGATAAGACTTTTCTACCAACTCAATCTTTTAATTGATCCTTTGATTTACATTTTTTTGCCTGCGAGAGTTCGAAGCATACTTTTCTCTAAATTAAGGCAAATTTGGAGTGGATTACAAAGTAAATTCCGGAGAAACATTATACACAACCGAGATGTACTGGAAATATGAATATTTTATTAAACAACCAAGGGTTTTCTTGCTTTATGACAACATCAGCTGGTGTATGGATTTAGTATCTCAAAGTTTGGCAGTAGAATGTTCCTTTTGCATTATCTTTGCTCAGCAGGTTACTTTAACTTTATTTATTACCCAACATTGCATTTTAAAAACTCTAGTTTATTCATAATATTTGTACAGTTTAGCAAGTTAACGTTCATCGGGGTGCAAAGGCCTTGAAACTAATCTAATTTATTACTACTCAACATTGATAGTAAGAAAGAAAAAAGTATGATAATTGATGGTATAGAAATTTACTAGTCCATGGCATATGCTGTCTGGTGGCGACGCGGTTTCTAGCTCCTTAAGTGTCTGCTCCTATTCTCAGCTTTTACCTACTGTGCTCAAGTGTTCATGTCAACAGCACTGCTGCTGCGCCAAGAAATCCTTATTACAGACAAGTATATTGAGTAGCGCGTATTGCAGTTATTTCATGTACACCCATATTTGGGCTTGTTGACATTGTTTATTATTTCATGTACACCCATATTTGGGCTTGTTGACATTGTTTATTATTTCATGTACACCCATATTTGGGTTGGTTTATTCTTTTGTTGTTTGGCAGTATACGCCATCCAAGTCATTCAGTTTGAATTTCATTAATACACGTTTTTTGTTTTATAAGAAAAAAGTTTATAAGAAAATGAGGCTGAAATCGCCAAAGTCTTAAGAAAATCGTAAGATAATCACGAGGCTCAATTTCTAAAATTTAATGTTTTTATAGGCAAAAAATCGGTATTTCGTCGTTGTTGCATTCAAAATGTTAAAGATGGAATTCAAATTCATGTATACAATATTATTAACGATAGCGTAAACCTTTTTAGCAAGTTTATTCCAGCAAAAGTTAAGAAAAATTTAAGAAAATCTCAGGCTCAATTTCAGGAAATGTTAAGAAAATTGAGGCTCAGGCAAAATAATGATTTTCTTATAAAAAAAACGTGTATTAGAAAATATAAAGAATTTAATAATAGTTTTATTCATTTCACTTTTGATAGCATGGTTGATTAAGGATTTAATGTATAATAAATGTATGATAAATTATGATAATGTATAAAATTATGTCATCCCCATGGCTGATCGAGTTTAGTTATTGCTTTCCATCCTGATTTTCGTACATAGTGAATGTTTTCATTTAGCACCCAGCGTGCAATGCTTTTGTGGTTTTCAATTATCTTGTTGTGTGTGGTTTTCCGTTTTATGTCATTAGTTGAAAGGTTCGAATTGCACTTATTGATTTGTTAGCCTCTTTATGAGGAAAGATTAACTATTGAATAAGTACAGTAGGATGTTGTTGCATAGCAAATTTTTAGCAATTTGCTGTAGTTTCTTTACTTAGCATTTGCGTCAGAAAAGACCAGAGAGTGAAATAGCATCCATTGAAAGGTTTATGTTTTAAGAAAGCTCAAACTTCCATGCTTCATAGAATTTCCAATGTTTTCTTAATTTATCTTTGAATGAAATTGAGGTTCATTATATCTGATGGATAGGAATCGAGTACTTTTGCAGGTGAAAATGAACATATTTTATAAGTTGCAGAGGCTGAACCAGTCATTGTAGACTGGGAGGGACTTTGTTGGCCACGCCCTAAAATGAAAATGCCATTTGGTTACTACACCCATTTCAGTATCGGCCTTGATGTCTCTCACCCCAACCATAGCATTTTCTCATCGAAATTGAACGAATTAGAAAATTTATCTTGGCGAGATCTTGGGGGACATGTCCCGCCAGTCCCCCGTGGTGCCGCCACGAATGGATCTGAGGAAGTTGGACTTGCCCCCTTGGGGGCTGCTATACGATGCTACTGGGGGCGTACATGAACTCGGGCAGCAGGATATAGTCCCGGAGAACAGGTGTCCGCATGCAATTTTGATAGAAAGTGATCGTACTTGTAGTTACCGCCGCGAGTGGGGGGTGGAGACGACAAAAAATTCTTTCTATAGGGGACTTTCCAAAAATTATGAAGAAGCACTGCTGTATTGTTGTTGATGACACCAGCGATACTGTCAGTTTGACTCGTTTCTAATCAATGTTTTGCAATGGACATAACCGCCATCCTACGGCTCTTCGCCGGGTTTCCTTCCGGTCTCGCTTTCATATTGAATTGTGTTTTTCTTATGAATGTGAACTTCTCTAAAGTTCAATAAGTTGTTTTCGCAAGATGGGAAAGGGTTGGGCTGATGTATGCCAATTGTGGCTCTATGTGGTAACCCAGTATAAAATGTTACTCTTGGCCTCGGATTGGATAGCCACCCCCTGCACTGCATGACATTCTACGTCTCCTAGATTTATCCCTCTGCTTTTAAGTAGTTCACCTTGGCTTTAGGCCGTCTAACTTTAATGAGTATGTGTATTACAAGTAGTTATCGCTTGACTTTACTTGATATTAGGATATTATTCAATACTTGCATCTGCAGGGAAACATCGTAGAGCTCCAAGCGATGGAACTCGAGCGAACTACCTAAAGACAGTAAAAAGTACGAATGCTGCGTTAACTTGTTTTATCTAAGTATCATTTAAATTGCTTGTTGTTTCGATGAATCATTATATGTCATAAATGCAAAGTCATTGGTTGGAATGCTCGCATGATATGTCATGTAGCAACATTAGCAGGGAATGAATAGCCAACGACTATCCATCTGCTAGTCGATAGAGATACGATGACATGGGTCTGGAGATGGTGACTGCTAGTACGCGAAATATCCGCACTTCTTCTCGCATCTCATGATTGCATACGAGCCATGGACATAACTTACCCTTACTTCATTGTCATTGCTTCTTACTCGTTATGAGAAACCTGCTATGCATGAATTCTAAAGTTTTAATAAATTGAGGATATTTGTGGACAAGAATGTCTTGCAGAATTTTCACATTGACGCTCTGGATAGTTGAATAGTTTGTGCATCTTCTTAATTCTTCGGCGTACATCCATACTCCATCTCCTTTACCACTTTAACAATCCAATGGTTGCCTAATCATCTGCAATTTTTTTTTGTATATCATTGCTCATCTGAAAATGTTATTACTCTACGTTTTTTATTTCTGAGTTTATTTTTTCCTTAGGATCGCAAAACCGCTCTACTTCAACCAGAAATCTTTTCCCATCATCAATAATGCCACAAAGTAAGTGGACCATCTAAACGTTTAAGGGTCTTAGTTGTATGCGTAATGAATTGGATTGCAAATGGCGTGTGACCACTGACGAAAAGAAGCTTCATTGCTGATATCATCTTTGTGTTTCTATACGCAATATATTACTGCCAGAATTATTTTCCAGCTTTGTATGCTGAGAAAGTACTGCTTCTTTCTTTTGTGCTTTAAATTAAATACATCTGTCAATAATAGTATTATTTATATATTTTTTCTTCTTGCACAAACTGACTAATTAATGGCATCTTACTGATATGCAAAGAGAGCTTGCAGTAGTATTACAAAGCTTCCCTGCTTGATTCCGCTCCTTAATGAAGACCCTACACGTAAAAGATGATCTAGCACAACAGAGCTTTCACATTTAATAAAATATATGTAGTTGGGATAGGGTATTTTTGCGGGTAGAATTCAAATTGTAACAGAACTCTTCATTGTCATGAAGCATCAGGTGATGCAGCAGTTCCAAATGGAATTCAATTCATTGAAGAACTCTGTGAATTAATTGTTGGCAACCTTCCGGATCTATGGCAACTAGGCAAGGCTTATTTGTCAAATGAAATTGGTAATAAGGTGCGATTATCTTCTATTCCTACAATGTTTAGGAATGCTTTTTGCAGATTAATATTTTTGGATTTTTATTGTCATTGGTGGTAACAGTTGCATCTTTTAAATTCATGTTAAGATAACACTTATAGTTGATAAATGCATAGAACACTATATGTTAATAACTACTGTAGTTGTATAGACACTCAATTGTTGTCGATCTGGAAATCAAATAAAGCTCAGCAAGCACAATTTCTTCATGTCAGATATTGCCTTGACTTGCATGATAAGAGTCTGTGTAAAGTAGTTGATTTAGGAAAATCATAATCTGCAGCATCTATGCTTCTGATAACCCGGCTGATTCAGTCTCAATTTTTAGAAGAATTTTTGAGAATCCTCTCAGCTCCCATTGGAATAATTAAACTTTAGTTAGGGATGCAAGCCAACTGTTGTTGCTGTAGCTTTTTAGCACGATGATTTTGTGTGCTGAATATTGATGTGATTTTTGAAGGTCAATGCAGCAGGAGATAGCCAACTGGATATCCCCAAATACACGAAGAAGTTTTCGGTACAGTATTAGTTGTAATTTGATGTATATGTAGATAAATTGATAAATTAAGTTAGCTTGTATGATGTAAGTGATTCTTAATATTATTTTAGTACAGAAGGTTGTGGTGTTCAGCGCACTTATCAGATCAAATTTCTCATTATGAAAAACCTACAGCGAGTTTGCTTTTATAGTGTAGCAAAGTGTTTTTAATTTAGTTCAAACCTAGCTTCCGATGTAATACATCCATCACAATATGAGGATTTGATTTGATTTCATTTTGTTGATCAGCTGCAGGAAAAGTCTATCATCTTTTTTGGGAATTGCATTTGTTTTTATCAGCAGTGCTACATGAAGTGAGTCTGGCAATCATAAATCATTTCTGTTGCTGAAAGGACATGAGTGCATACAACATGTGGCTTCGCAAAAGGCGTGTATTGTCTATCTATATTGATTTTTAGGACATGATACAGGAGGTTATACAGCTCTTTTGCAATCTCGTGTATGGTGTGCTGAGACCATCTGCGCTTTCAGGAATGACAGAAATGCAGAAGGCCAAAATCCGTGGCTGGTCGAAAGGAGACTCTGATGTTGTTTATTTTCCGAGCTGTGGAAGACAGATCAGGTATTTCAATTGTTTTTTTCGCATAGGACATTCAGTCATCATAAGAAGTGTTAGATTTCAATACATTACTTTCCTAAAAGTGAAGGATGGCCATTTTTCTTATCTTTTCTTTTATCTGGATTCTTGCAATGGCGCCAATCCCTCTCTTCATTTTTTTAATGTATGAAGAGGTTTTTCTTTAGCTTGATTTGACTTTCGCAAAATGTTTCTAAAATTACTTTCTATTCCAGCACTGCAAATGAAACATTAAAATCTCTGGGTTTGCCCACTGACTCAGTCGATTTGCTAAAGAATCTATCTTCAAGCATATGTGACCAGTGCATTAAAGAAATATTGCGTATTACGCATGAACGTAAGTTTTTCCTACACTTTCATCTTTTTGCATTAGCATTGCTTTTTTTCATGAAAGAACAACCTTACCATATTCAAGTTTTCTTCTTCATTTTGTTAACTGAAGTTTTTTGCAGTTTATGAGTATAAGATTGTGTGTGTACACATATAGAATAGTTCCTGAATTGTTTATACGTACAGAAGCTTCTAACTTTTATTGAGTACTCTCAAGTACCAAATAAATGGGGGGTTCTAATAAACAGGGGGTCGGAAAAAATTCTAAAATTTAATAAACGGGGGAGGGTCAAAATAAAGGGGGGTCTGAATTTGAGAAATGGTTTTAAATGATTATAAAACGATGGAAAGAACAAAAACAGGTTGTCACAAAGCATAGAGCTAAAATATATACAGAAGCACTCTACTTTGTCTTGAATATTGGGCGTGAATAGCACTAATAAAGAAAGGAAATGAAAAAAGGGGTTCGTAAAAAAGTCAGTTTCCTTAAAATTAATAAACGGGAGGGTCCTAACAAGGTCCGGGGGCTGGAAAAAACATTGAAAAATTAAAAAGCGGGGGCGTTTATTTAGCACCTGAGAGTAAATTTCCTTTTTTTCTCAATTATATCAGAGGAGTAGATGTTAGATAAATAGGATTAATATCAGGTGGTGTGCTTGATGTCTTAGGTTGATTCAAACTATTTTGGTTTTGTATTATACTTCAGTTTCATTAAGTAAAAATGACGGTTAATTGACCGTAGAAGTTGCTTACTGAAGACTTATAGATTTGATGTACGCCTATTAAATACGCCTTTTTCGTCCTTTGCAACTTAGTGTATCAAATTGAAGCTTTTAGAAACACATAGAAGGGAAAATCTTTGATAAACGATGCATGTGTTACATCTTTACCCATAATGCAACGGCAATTTTTTCATAAGCAGGTCTTGCGAATATGCATTGATTTTTCTTACTCCATTTGAAAGTCATATCGTCATTTACGCAGGATTGTTTCTTATTTTTGGTCAGGTTTCTCGTTTTGCTCACCAAAATGTAGACTACATATTACAGGCATGTAATCCACGGACCTACATATTGTTATCCTTATCTATTAGTTGACAATTAATCTTTTTTGACAAGAGCTTTGAGGTTTTGTGTTCGTAAGAAGAATGAAATCCACAGTTTTTTCACGTTGTATTAGTAAGACATTTTCAGTTATCACCCCTAGTTTAGTATTGTTATCACCGCCGTGAAGCATTAACAGCCTTTTGACCATCTCGATCTTCTTTTGACAGTTTAATTTACTACTCCCAAGTCTTTAAATTTGTTTCATATGTTATGAAAGGGTTGGTGAGTGGTCCTCCCTTATTCAGCAATCCTAACTTCTTCTTCCAGGAGTAAAAGAACTGGAGGGAACTGAAAGCTGGAATCTTATTTACGATGAACTTAACACTTGCATTTCGAGTTTGGTATGATTTCATAACTCAAATTGTTCTAGAACATTAGCTTTTCCACGGAAATTTATGACTATGCTTTTGTAGATTTTTCATACTTCCATTGAGAAGTAAGTCGATGAATAAAAACATTTTATATAATTGTCTTGACATTCTTACTTACTGGCTGTTATTTCAATTTTCAAACCGTGGAATTAATTCTATTACGTTGCGTGATATGTGTTTTCCCTAGAAGAATGATCAACCCGAGACTGTAGCATTTTATAACAGAACAGAACTAGACTAGATACTACTTCGTTTCCGTTTGATCTTAGTAAAATAGATTTCCATGTAACCTCAAGCCAGGGGGGCTAACCTTTTCAAGTCAGTTTGCATCTGATTGAAGAGCCTTTGACGTATAGCCGTAGTTCAAATTTTTGTTAGCCCTTTCATTATTCGTTAGAGAATTGTTTTCTTTTTCTTCATTGTTATTCTTTATCTAATTTATAGCCAATGAATTTTGAGAAGATTGTGACGGACAGTATAGTTTTTATTAGCAATTTTATGGCTGACACGAAACTTGACGATGAGGTACACATTTCTGTCTTTTCAAACAGTAAATTTCTTATCTTTTTACATGATTGAAGCACTGCTGTGGATGAACAAAGTTGGATATGTTAGTCATAGAAATTGATGATACTTAGTTTTAAGTACTTACTTTTCAGGTATTCTTTGTTTATTTGAAAATAAAATTTGAGAGCAGCTTTCCATCACTTAATTTATCAGCTAAGACTTGTTTGTTAGACATTTATCACTATCTTCTTCTTTTGTCATGCATGAATTATCATGTCTGCTTTCATGCTTTACTTCTCCCCAGGAACAGAGTTCAAAAATGAGGAAATATGTGATCGAATCGGTTAAAAAGTATATAGAGGTATCTTTCTTACTTAATAATTTGGAAGAACTTGCTGAAGTAAAGTGGAATTTTGTTGTTCATTTGTTAATGCTACATTGACTGTGGTCCTGCTCGTTTGCTTTGATATGAACACATTCTTCTTTTATGAAATGCCTTATTTTGATATTTCTTGTTTAATCTGTAACTTCGACTGACATATTTGGTTTTAGGAATGATATAGTTTATTATTGTTTATCCTATATCAGTGTATGTTGGAATTTACTGTTCTAATTTAAACTCACAAAATATCTCTTTCTGTATATGCTGTAATTGTTCAATTATCTTTATGAACCTCTTTCTGAATATTTATGTATTTGGACATTTCAATAACTTAAGGTATTCACTCTTTTCAGACCTTCCTTTGCTGTTTACAAAAGATTGCAGACAGAAAAGAAGAATTTGATGCAAAAAATGAAAGGTTTTTGCTCATTAAGACTCATTATTGAAAATCATTGCACCTTTACATTTTCTAATATAAGAGGTTATAGGTACGCTCATTTTGATGTGAAGGACTATGCATTGATATTGATAAACTGACCTTTATCGTTGTGACTTACCTCTATCGACTTACCTTTATCATGCACTCCTGCAGCTTGTCTCTGTATTTGCGCTTCTTAGAGTGTTCTATTGCTTTTTTTTGGTTATGTTTGATATTTCCAATAGGAAACACCTTTTTTGCTTTTGCACAGGAGTTCACGTCAACAGAAAGATGTTGGAAGTAGTCATGCTGTTGATATGAGCCTTGTAAGAATAAACTTGATGATTTTGTTGTTGTTTGCTTTATTTCGAGTAGGCTGTTAAACCTAGCTTTTTCAGCTAATTTAGGCCTACTATGCATGCCGCATCCAGGCATGGAACCCCTAGTTTGGCGTCCCTTCCGAGAGACGGTGGAGTGAGCTGTTTTGGTCGTTCATCTAGAAGGTCGTTCATCCAGTTTCTGAGCGTACACAGCCATGCTTAACTTCAGTTAAGCTAATGGAACTGGCTGGGTCGTGTGGCCACATACCCCACAATGTTCCAAAATGTTTTATAGCAGGGGTGGCAAGCCACAGGGTTTTTCTTAAGAAAACTTCGAACTGTACATGAAATCCAGCTATGCTGTTCTTTTGGTTACAGATGGGATTGAACTGTCTGCTTTTGGTGAGAAGGGGTATATAAATGTTACTACCTCTAACAATCCATTTATGTCTACTTATCTTCTATCAGTTCATGCCAAATTCTACAATTTTTACTTCTATTTACTTTCTTACACCCTCGGGTCAGTTCATAATAAGCTTGTGCATTGCGCATGTTTTCCGTTTGCACTGCGCAATTTTTTGGAACTTCACATTTTGTGTAGAACTGCACTTCCAAAAACAGCTGGCCAAGCAGTGAGAGACTATGCCCCACATTTAATATTGCTTTATCACAAAGACCCACATCTTACATGTGGGCACATATGAATATCACCCCCGTCCCTTCATCTCATATGAAAATACCTCATTGAACTCAAGCGAAGTAACCATACACATTTTTTTGTTTATAAGAAAACCATCATTTTGACTAAGCCCTAATTTTCTTAATTTTCCCGAAATTGAGCCTGAGATTTTCTTAAAATTTTCTTAGCTTTTGCTGAAATAAACTGGGAAAAATGGGTTATATTTCCAAAGTTTTTGTTGTAAACTCGAATTTGTATGCCATGTCAACATTTTGAATGTAATAATGACGTAATATCGAATTTTGCCCACCAAAAACATTTAATTTTGGAAACTGAACCTTGTAATTTTTCGTCTTAAGATTCTGGTCGTTTCAGCCTCATTTTCTTATAATTTTTTTCTGTTGTAAAACGTGTATAGGAAAGGCAGACTTCAATATGAAAGTAAAAGCCGCATGAAATCAGGCCAACAGCCGCATGAGGCTCGGAAGCCGCCGGTTGGCCGTTTGTGTTTATAGCTTTTGTTATAGTCTACAAGGAGGCAATCCGGAATTTGTCAGCTTGTTTTTATGAGAACATGCATAATTGGTTGCTGTACAGTGTATTATAGTTTAGCAAAAGGAGAGGTGGCGCCAATTTCCCTGAACAATTGTCTTTATTACATTACATAAGTTTACATGAAATTTCAGTTTTTGTGCGTAGTTTGTAATAGAATGTCTAGACCTACCTTCATATGGATTAGATTAGTGAGACAATGCATAGCTTATTCATTTGCAGGGAAGTGATCGGAAACTGCTGGTTGATGTTTGACCCTGTGAACTTAGTCATTTCCAAGCCCTTCTAGTATTTGAATGCGTTTTCAAATTGAATTATCCCTTATTGCATTGATAGCTACCCATTGAAGATCATCGGTTCTTGTCAGTTCTTATTGACGTAATCAAGCTTTCGTCATTTGCAGGATAAGAAGTACCTTATTTGTCTTAGCAACTGTAACTATTTGGAAGCCTCTGTTTTACCGCGAATAGCAGAGAAATGTAAAAAGTATGGCTTCGAGGAATTAAATGAAATGGCAACGGTTTGTATTTTTGCAAATTGGCTTTCATATCTTCAGTTTTTTGTGCAACGTCCTTACCTTATATTTTGGTTTATGGCCTAGTTTTTTCCTAAATTCGAATAAAGGAATAGAAAGTTGGCCTTATGGTAAAATGTCTTGGGTGTCCTTTTAGTCCCAAATAATGTCATATTTTCAGACCAACTATTTTCAGACCAAATCAAGAGAAGCTTTTGATAGAAGTAGGTTAGCGTGGATTTCAGGGCGTTGTTGAATTGTGTTTTGAAGCAATTCGATGCAGCAAATCGTTAGCATTAGACATTTTATGACAATGCTGTTGTTACTGTAGACTCACTGCTGTTTTTTCCGATATAATCTCCATTGATACTTCATCCTTTACTCAAAAAATATTTGAAGGGCTAGACTGGAAGATCATCGATCATTTTTAGTAGGAAAAATTTTTATTTCCGATGGGATATTTTGGTATTATTATTTTAGTTAGCTGAAGGTATATTTCTTGTGAAAGTTATTAAATGATTATTATTATTGCGTCGCATTGCCTCTAAAGAACGCCTCGACGTTCGTTAAAAACCCGAGCTTTATGATGCGGCGTTAATTTGAGGACGGCGTTTATGAACGGAAATACGGTTTTTGAGGACGTCAAAAGATTACGGTAATATTGATAACTTGTATCAAATTCAATTTGCAGCTCATTTGATTTTTGCTTCAATGTATTAGTGCTAATGCAATTTTCTCAATGGTCAATAATCTCCCATTTCCCACCAGGTCTTCTCAGATCGAATAAGAGGCTTTGACGACAGTATATTTGAAAAATATATTGAATGTAGAGGAGACCCATTGGTTGGGAGTATAGAACAAGGCATGCTGTTGGGAGAGTATCGTTGGGAAGATAATGTTGATTTAAGAGGTGAAACTTTATGGCTTTCATTATTTGGCCTATCCTGTTGTGAACATTTGCTCTGTTGAGACTAACTGAATTAATTTTGCGTTCTAGAGTTCAATAGTGCTTATTTATTGTGAAGTCAGAGTCAGACCATTTTATATTGTCAGGCGAAATTTTCCTCTTTCCCTTTCCGGCTATTCAATTGATCTTTTGTTATTTGTTTATACATTATGGTAAGATTTTCTGATGGCACACTTCTCGGTTGAAATTTCTTTCTCTTCTCCTTGTCTGCTATTGAAAATTGTCCGCATGCTTTTTCAAATTTAGCGATTACATCTTCAGTCCACATCAGTGTAGTAAAGTTTTCAGTAAACACCAAATTTCGTTATTTCATAAAATATAACCAGTGTGTCCATTTTCGATCGATGAGGGGAAGCGCAGCTTCTGTAAAAATTTATATGTGTCCATTTTGATTCGAAAAGTGACATTAGAAGGTCGTGTTAACAGAATCTTTGTATTATGGCCTGCATGATACATTTTTCTTGGTGATGGTAAGCAGTGCCCCCCTCACCTCCCATTGCCCCCCCCGGCTACGCCTCTGCTGGTAACTGGTTTTAGATATAGAAAATTCTGCGTACAATTTTGTTTACATTCAGTTCCTCTTAACCTTTGTAGTTTAGTTTTCACTTCTTATTGCAGGTGTCAGACCGTATCTTCGAGAGGTCATCATGAGTCTTGTTGTCATTCATGATCAGGTATCGAATTTGACTCAAACTACTGTTTTGTATGGCAAACTTCTATTTGGAATTTGTTCATAGAATGCGCATTAAGAGAGATAATGGTATCGCCTGGTTTGTTTATCTAGCAGCTAGATAAAACAAATTCATCAGCTTAGAAATGATCCATATATGAGCTGCGTTTGATAGCCCTGAGTGATGCCAGTGAAACGTGGCAGTGCCATAATATATCGTTTTGTAATGGTGACATGATGCGAGATGTTAAACTATAAGGATATTAGATGGCAGTGCTATTCTGATATGGGATATTAAAATCAGCGTCTCCTGATAGTTTTTGTTCAATGGGCATCAAATTTTAGCCAAAGCGTCAATCATGGGCATCAAATTTTAACTAAGGGGTCAATTTGGATTTCATCCCTCCCCCATCCCCTTCCCCAGACAAAACTTGTAGGTGCAAACTGAATAGATAGAGAAGCATATAAGAAATAGCAGAAGCACCCCCCAGCCTTCCCAACTGGGGGTAAGGGGGGTAAATGACAGAGCAGATGGCGACAGTAGCTGAGAAAAGTTGTAATTAACTAAACTGGGAACGAAAGAGTGTGCCGAAAGACATAGAATAAATGAAGATATGAAAAACACCGAAGATAAGAAAGAAGAATAGACAAAGAGATAGGCCATTACCAATTTGGTCATAAAGAAGCTTCTTACTGGCTTTAAATAGATTCTAGTCAGAGTCAAAGAATGATCCATCGAATAGAAGAAAATGTGATTTCTTCTAATTTTGTCAATCCAGCATCAGTGGATTGAATAAGATTTCTTTTCAATTGAAGATAAGGGAACGAGATTTCGTCTAATTTTATTGATCTAGATTATAGTGGATGGAAAGTCTATGTATAGATCTGTTCTAGATTTTGTGTAATCTTGCGTATTGTTGATTGTGGAGAAGGTAGTTGAATTGTATTTTGAAATACATGGCCTAATCATCTAATGAGTGCATCGAACTCATTGCCTGCAAGAAATGTTTGACATTTAAGAAATGAAAAGTCTGAAGTATCACCTTTCACACGTTCAAGGTCAGTGCGATATCGACGAATTTTGTATCAAGAATCTTTCAAAAGATTGGATCAATGTTGGCAGATGAAGTGCAGAGAATATTTGCATGCTACTCAAAATTTTCCGACAAAGGTGCTTTGCAGGCATATTTGGAGGTCAGTGTTTTCGAAGGATGCCTGAAGTACAATCTAACAAGAGAAGCCCAGTAAGTAAATTTAAACTCAGTTTTTGATAATTTATTTTTGGTTTTTTTGGAGGTTACTTTATTTTTTCTGAGAGAGAGTTATTGCAGTCGGGAATACTGTCGACGCAGCAGCGGAACTTAGTCCCAAATCATCTGTTATGATCCACCCAATGGCGTGACAGATATACTTAAGGCCCTTAGGAAATTAATTAGGTTTAGTCATCATCGTATTTTTCACATACGATTATACAAAGGACTTGTTTCTCCAGTACCCCCAAGGCACCCCTTGGGATTAAGCTTTCGAATTTTTCAACTCCCCGTAGTCTGCAAACCCCTTCTATTATGGATAAAGTTAAGTACAGTACTGTCCCATATATTAGAAACAATCTCTTCAATTTTAGATTTATAGCTTTTGTATAATAGAAAATGTAAACTTCAAATCAGGATAGAGTTTCTTTTTGAAAAAACCATATTGTACCATTGATCAGCTGAGTAGCACTGTGTAAACTGATTACTATAGTGCAATGGCCAAGAGGTTTACATAGCATTAATATAATGCTATATATTTCAAAGGGTTGATATATACAAAAGTTTTTCAATAAGACATTCACTAGTTTCTTATAAAAAAGGGCATTGTTTTAAGAGTTAGGGTCTGTGTTTCTTAAATTTGTGTTGCTTATATACGAGATGCTTCTGTGAGTCAGATAAATACAGTTGTAAAGTATTGAAGTTGGAATGCTTTGTAAACTTGCCTGAATTGTCTTCTTAGGGACACACTTCGAAAAGCAAGAAAGATTGTCCCACAACTGACAGACGACAAACTCAGGTAGAGTGGAAGCCACCTATATTGCTATTGTTGGTAGCAGTAGCATTCAGTTTTACTTAGTCTATATTGCTCCCTTTCGCCTTTATAAAAATATCTTACGTAGAATATGCTAAGGTTATCAAAGTAACTATAGTTTTCCCTTTGTAGTGACGTCAAGAACATGATTGTTGAATTCAACAAAGAGATGTTTTTTCAACTTTCCTGTTTCTGGCCACCTGAAGAAGTGCAAAGTTTTGCTGAAACACATGGTTTAATGTCGCAAATTGATGAGAAAAGAAGCCGAAGTATCGGTAAAAGGCCAGGAGAGCCACCGAAGAAGATGAGAGCACCACAAACTATTCCCACGTACCAAAAAGAACAGAATGTGACTTCTGTGGTCACTACTCCTAAAAGCACAGATAAAGCTACAAAACAGCCCTCTACAACAAACCGTAATGAAGATGAGGGATTGAAACGGAGCAATAGGGTTTTAAGCAAAAAGACGCCCGGAGCGACATTCTCTAATGTTCGAAATAAAAAAGAAAGTAGCAATCCATTTGAAGAAGACTCATCAGAGACCAATAATCCATTTTTAGATGACGAGGTTCCTACTGAAGACAAAGCTCCTGCAAATCCCTTCTTAGAAGATGAATCAACAAACCCTTTTGCAGATGAAGATGAAGACAATGGGGAGTCTAGTAACCCATTTTTGGATTAATTGAATTTGTTATACACTCTTCCGCTTACAAAGGGTAATTTTCTTGTTCTCTGTGCCCTAGTAGTATTATACTTTGTCTCCATGGAACTCTTCCAGCATTTGTCAATTGCCATGCAGAGTGCAAAATATTATACATCAATGATTGATTTTTAGTTTATTTCACAAGTATCATTAACTATTGTAGGGAAATTAAATTCGTTACTTGTCATTTCTGTCTTTGAAAGCTCAACATCATAACAAGGGTTGAAATTACACCAGAGTCCCCATGGATAAACGATATCAGCAATGTCAAAGCACGATTTTTGGGATCTCAATGATGATGAGGATCTGAGTAAGCAAAGTGATCACAACATGTGAGATAGTGGGCGTACGCTGATATATTTGTTACACTAGAGTTGAAAATGTATAGAAATGTACCGGCCTTTTGCACAAGACATTCCCAGTGCTTTGATGTGCCTATTCAACAGAGAAGCATGTTTTACAATATTTTGAAGTGTTTCCCTTCTATCCCCCTCATAACTAGACTCTTTTTCATTCTTTTCCGTTGAAACGGAAGTTTTCGGCAGTTTTTCATTTGCTTTGTATTGTAAATCTTAGGTAGTTAACACAAATTACTAGCGATGCCAGTAAGATGTAGTTATTATGTTTCTTTGCATTTTCAAGACAGTGGATATCATACAACGCAGGATAAATGTTTGATAAACAACACATCATTCATCACATATTCATCACAAATCGGGGATGAAATATAATGAACACATGTAATAAGACAGCTCCAAATGCTAACACTTTTGGCCTAGACTTTGTGCTCGATAAATTTAATTTTTGCAGATTGTAGACTTGTGCTTCGTTAACTCAGGATTGCCTTACTGAATGTTTAGTTTGACTGAAATTGCGATCTTTTTTATAAGAATAAAGTTTATAAGAATATTGGGGCTCAGAATTGCTGAGATTTTATAATTATTATTGTTATAATCTAAGAATAAAGCAAGGCTCAAGCTTAATCAAGACTTAGAAATCTTGTGTAATCGAGTTACAGTACTGCTTTTAGATTAACTTGTGCAGTATCGATACAGTGTTGTGTATATTCTTGCTACTTTCAGGCGAAGTTACACATCTGATACTTGAGTAATTGAAGAATAATTCAAGACTCAAAATCAGAAAATTGTAGGACCATTGAGGCTCAGCAAATAGTTAGGTATTTTTATAAAAAAGAGTGTATTTCATAAGCCTGATTTGGGGAATATGTACGAGATATTTTTTTGTGAAAGGAAGAACGAATTAGGACGATCAATCAAATCATCGAACAGTTTTTGACAGACAACTAATTCACCATTTAAATTTTTTGAGATACTTTTTGCGAGAAGTTGAAGCACTTTAATATGAAGTGCTTACTTTTAGTGGAAATTTCAACATTTTATTTGACGTGTATTAATATGTGTATAGCTTTCATCGTGTTTATAGAGTTATGGGTCATATTTTTCAGACAAGTGCGCAATTATGGGCCCATGTATTTTGTCCAAAATGGAGCCTCACAGTCCAAAACTTGGTTTAGCTCCTCCCCCCCCCGAGATTTTGTAGGTTCATAGAAACAGTATTTATTCACCAATAATGAAATTCCCAATAGTGGGATGTTGCACATGAGAAGAGTAGTCAACACTCAGCCATTAAATAATGCATTTCTTGACTTCTTTTTAAAATAATAGACACAATAATGGTAATTAGTTTATGGTATAGTGTACTTGATAGTAATAAAGCATGTAGAAAATAGTATAGTATAGTATAGTATATTATAGTATAGTATAGTATAGTATAGTATAGTATAGTATAGTATAGTATAGTATAGTATAGTATAGTATAGTATAGTATAGTATATTATAGTATAGTATAGTATAGTATAGTATATAGTATGGTATAGTATATTATAGTATAGTATAGTATAGTATAGTATAGTATAGTATAGTATAGTATAGTATAGTATAGTATAGTATAGTATAGTATAGTATAGTATAGTATAGTATAGTATAGTTTATTATGGTATGGTATATTGTGGTACAGTAAAGTATAATGTTATATTGATATTTCCAAGCTAGTCCAGCATAGTGACATTATAGTTCAAGCCAAAATTCTCATCAATGATTGACTTTGCAGCAGCGATAGTTGTATGCCCATCTGTCATGGCGTGAGTTCCTGTACAATTTGAAGTACGACAGACCGTAACCTGATCTACACGGAACGGTTTGTCTATCAAGGTAGTACACTTTACCATTTCCATCATATGTCATTCTTGTGTTTTTTGTGTAGCAACTTGATCTGCCCCTCCATTTGCCTTTCAATTGACAGCAGTAGTAATTGTACCTGATTTTGTTATGTCTTGAATTTCTCTGCACGCGGATATCATTTATGAAGCCATTTCTTCCACAGTTAGCAGAATGCCTATCTAAAAACACGGCATCTCCACCTCCGTCTTTGCTGAACGATGTGACCTTGCGCACCAATCTACAAACTGCCTTATCTTTAAAACTGCAACATCTGAACTTATATCTCATTTTCCTGCCACGTCGTTGTAGACGGAACATTGATGAAATGTAACCAGTCCCACCACAATTCATTCTATGCCTGTCAAGGTAAACCATTTTACCATTGGAATGGGTCTGGTACCTGGTGTACTTGGTGCGGCACTTGACTATGTCTGTATGATTTTAAAGAACAGTATATTATTTTTGATTTCATGGTCATATGTGCAAAAAAGGTATATAATTAAGTTGACAATATAAACTGCTGATAAAGGTTTTCACGCCTGGAGCAAGAGGATAGTAGCCTTTCCTTCGCAAAACGTACTTAAACAGCCCCCTTCGATTTCTCATGCACATATGGATTTTTTCTCATGCGCTTATGTTCCTTTCTATTATATGTATCTTTTCATGTTAACAGAAGAATTTACTAATTCCGATAAACGTTGTATCCACTAACGGAGCTTGGTTTAGCATGAACAACTTCTGCAATTCTATCATATTTCTTCTCTTAGAAATAAGAGTACCCCTTTGGGGGCGTGATGGCCCCCCTATGTGCACGAAGCTGTAGCAAAGTTGATCATGACACAGGATCTTATGCATCTTTATGGTTATTTTGGTCATAGTTGTTCAAATTTGTAAAATCCCCCCCTTCTCCGTGGGAAATTGTTTAGGCACATCTCTAAGGAGAGAGATTGATTTCATGTTTATGTTGGATGATTTCTTGCTAATTTGTCGTATAATTAGTTGGACGCTTCACAACCAGGTATGTGATTATGCAAATAATATGGAAATTGCAACAGCAGATCAAAAACAATAGGAAATCGAAATACGGCCGATGAGAATAGTTCAATTTGAGGATTCGAAAAGTTAAACTTTGTTGCGAAAACATATTTCTAAAACAGATCTTTAATCAATATTTTGATGGGCAGCTGCATATTTTTTTGACAACCTCGAGATTTCTTGGAATGGAAGCATTAAGTTGATGGATGCAATATTGTGATATTCGAGTCCAAACTTCATCAACACGTTGGATAAAATTATCTTTATTCATCGGAGGACATCGTGAATCATTGTTGAGCTGATTTTTGATGCATAGCCACACACTTTCAAGTCTGTTCAGATCAGAGCTTTGAGCAAGGCACTGGAGAAGTAATGTACTTCTGTCGAAGTAGTTTTTGGTTAACTCTGCTCGTTGAAGAGCTGCATTATGCTGCTGAAAATTAACATTTTTTGCTAGATTCACGTAGATGTCAGGGATGCTTTCAGATAAAGTTTCTTGAAGCAAAGAAGCGCTACATGTGGCATTCATTCTTTGATCACATTGCACAAGTCTGCCTACGCCATTAGGCCCAATACAGCCTTGAATCATAACAGATGCATTTTTAAAATTCGATTGAAAAATTCGAGAATATTTGCTTTGGAAGTTTTTATCCATGCACTTACTATTCTTCAGTTGTTTCCTAGGCCAAAATGACACTCGTCAGGTAATACAACATCTTTCCAGCCGTAAATAAACAATTTACTGTGTTCTCGGACCCACTGAAGACTAGAAACTTATATTTATGTACTATCTTTCTAATAATATATTTGATTGCAGTTTTGCAAACATCGGAGTGGTGAACTTCTTTCACAATTTTCTTTATACTTCCAAGTCTAAGTTTTTGCCGCACGACAAGCTATTCTCTCTCCCCTTTCACTGATTTTAATTGAACGCCCAGTTTTTCCTTTTTTCTCAATAGAACCACTGGAAACAAACTTATTATAAAATTATATGCATTAGAAAGGTTAAAAATCAGCTGTCATACAATTTTTCGAAATGGGATACCGCTTTCCCTCAAATATTGTACAGCTAATCATTCTTCATTGGGCAATTCTTGTGTTTTTTCTCAACATTTGTCAAACGATAGCGTGAGATGTTTTTCCCACCAAATCAATGCATCCAAGATTATTAGACAAGGTTCCAATGAATATCTTTTGCAGGCCTAACTAGAATGCTTGTTGCTGTGAAGCCATTTTATTCTAGGTGGAGAAAGACTTTTCGAGCACAATTGAAGTTATGCCCTTCCCTAAATCTCAGTGAATGTAGCCTGGTGACATCATCTTCAATAGTACACTCTTTTTTTTTTATAAGAATAAAGTCTATAAGAATATTGAGGCTCAAAATTGCTAAAATTTAAGAATAATTTAAGAATATTGCCAGGCTCAACCTTCATCAAAACTAAAATATTTTGTTAATCGAATCAAATTTAATTAAGAGTTTCCTCCCAAAACAAAACATTTGTCACTTTGACGCTATATATATCTATATGTTTTAAAATTCGTTGAAATATGTTTCTTTGATCTTAAGGTGAATTTACACCTTGTGTTGAGCAAGAAAAACTTAAGAATAATTTAAGAATAATCTGAGGCTCAAAACCGAAAATTTTTAAGAATATTGAGGCCCAGAAAAAAATTAGGTATTCTTATAAAATAAAGAGTGTGTCAAAAGTCTTTCCTCATACTTATACTCAAACGATAAAATAGGTCAACTTTCTTTTAAATCCCAGAAGTTTTCTTTGCCTTGCTATTTACTATCTTATTATTCGTTTGTTGTTTTTTATCCATTGTAGTCTATTGTGTAAGGCTTTAATGTAGATTATTAGTTTCTTACTACCAAGTTCCAAATAGACAGGGTGGTTGGAATAGACGGGATAAGTGGAACATTTTACAAGCATCAATAGCTTTGGATGGATTTCATATGTCACTGCAACTGTAAATGAAATGAGAAACATGGTTTCTCATGTTACTTAATACTCGATTGAAGAACAGGCTTGAAAATGATAAACCGGGTTCTAGAATACCGTTGTACTTGGTGGAATGTTTTTAAAATGAATCAGCAAAAGGGACCTTAATTCAGGACTCAAAGTATTAAGCAGTGGCGTACCGAAGTAGGAGGTCTAGGGGTCTCGAACCCCATTTTTTGTTGACACCGTCGGTAATCATTTGGCCTGTCGCTAAAAGCTGGCGCTGAGATTATTGCTTGTTGGTTATTCTGAGAGACTTATGCCGTATCCACAATACACAAACTAACCTAGGTTCGCCCCAGAATAGTTTAATCTAGGGCGAACCCAGGTTGTGTCCACACTGACATTACCTAATTTACAGTGTGGACAGAAACTTGGGGCGAACCTAGGTTAAGAGAATCTATGCATGAACAGGAGGCTTGTTATTCTGAATCCTCGTTACAAATTTGAATATAATGTAGCCGAGAACAACGAGTACGGTTTTAACTCTTGTAGTTCAATTATTTTTCCAAAAATCGCAATGATAACAAAGGTTGCGATACTGTAGTTGAAAGAATATAGCAGAATTAAGCTTTTGGAAAGAATTCAAAACGTCATTATGCCGCTGCTGATGTAAATTAATAATTATGCAAACACAAGCACAATTTACACTCAGAACACCACTCAAAAGCAATGATCAAATTACTGAAGCCGCCATCGCGCATGCCTGAAGTGTAACACTTACCTAGGTTCGCCTCAGGTTTGTGTCCACACTACATATTTCACAACTAACCTGTGGCGAACCTAGGTCAAACCCACCTCCGAAGCTGGGCTAAACAAACCGGGGGCGAACCTAGGTTAGTTGTGTCCACACTAGGAAAATCTAAACTGGGTTAGTTGAAATCTGGGGCGAACCTAGGTTTGTTTGTGTAGTGTGGACACGGCTTTTATAGCCTGTCGATAATTTCCTTCTGCTACACCCCGCCCAGTCAAGCGTCCTTCAGCACACTACTGGTATGAAGATACGATACTATTAATTTTTATTTCAAATGAGTAAGCCAATCATCAAAAGACTAAGCTACACTTTTTTATGACTACACCTGCTTACAAATATTGCTGTTGTTGCTATTGTTTCCGCACTTTAGAAAACTGACGGAACTTCGAGGGGGCCATAAGTTGTGGTTTAGAAGTAAATTGATAGCTAGGGGGCTCTATTGATAGCTAGGGGGGCTCTTTTCTTGTACTCATCTTTATAAGAAACTTTGCCGTTAATCCACGCAGTTATATAAAGACAATGATTGTGTTATCCAGTAATTAACGTATATACTCTTGTTATTTCTATGTATTTAGACTATTGTAAGTATTACCGACTTGGAATTCTTTGTATTATGATGTAAAATAAAAAAGCTGAAGGGTAGAATCGTGTATAAATAATATATTATCATATCATACCATATCATTTTTAATACCCTATTTCTTGTAAACCAACAATTTCTCAACAGTGTTTTAAATCTAAAATTCCCTTTTACTGCAGAACAAATGACTCTGCTATGCTCTTATTTTCAAAAAATACACGGAGCAGAGGGGGCTCTCCCCCTCGTCTACATCACTTGTTGCAAGCTGTGGTAAATAAAACACTACGTCCCTTGCGCTAGCATCTGCCGCCCTGTGACAACCGACACCTTTTGAGGACAGGTGTCTCATAGAGGTATTGCAGGTGAAGGAAGCTACAGTATGCTTTAAATTCTATCTGCAAAACAGTTAGTACTCATACCAGGACATTTGTGGGTATTGCATTGAACACTTTGTTCCGAAGATCCCTTACACCCTTTTCCGCCATACTGAGGTATTGGATTGTTGCAAAAACGTTTCCGTTTCTTTACACCACCATCACATTTCTTGCTGCATTTCCCATAAACTCCAAAAGCACTCCATCCTCCATTAACTGCAATAATTAGGCATGAAGAACCCAATATTAATAAAGTGTGCAACTATATCTTATTGTGCAACTCTGGTTAGCCAAGAATTCGTTACATGGATAATTTAAATATTCTGATTGAATGCATTTAGTGGGGTATGATGTTTAATGCCAAGATGCAGGAAGTCAAAAGTTAACTTATCCTTCAGAGAGAGTCAAATTATTGTCCTGTGGTGGTTGTCACATCCCACTTAATATTCGTCCCCTTTATGGACATTGTGTTATAAAATTCATATACTATATAATTCATAATATTATCGTTGAAATAGCTCTTCAGGATGCAAAGATATGGCAATTAGTGCATCAGAGCTCTTCAAATTTTCTTGAATACCCCTCAAAATTCATGATTCTCTACATAAAGTCCCCTCCAGTAAAGAGATGTGATTGAGCTTCTTACCAGGACACGGTTTGTTATTGCATGAAGCGCTTTCTACTGAAGACCCCAGACATTGTTTTCCTCCATTTGCAGGCGTTGGGTTGTTGCATGACCGACTTCGTTCCTTTGTACCACCACCACATTTCTTACTACATTTTCCGTACGTTCCAAATGCGCTCCATCCTCCATCAACTACAAATATTTTTAAGGTGCAATGAAAAAGATAGCAAAGCTGTAGATACTTTGGCAGCCGCACGGGAGGAGCATTATTGTTGGGCATTAGAACATGTGACGTATCGGACTCATAGGGCGTGATTACATGAGAAGGGCTGGCTCTATCAAGAGGGTATGCTATGGTGCATGAGACAGAGTTTTGCATATAATTGCATAATGATATTTAATCTTTCTATCGACATTTCATCCTTGCGCCGTAAGCAGATATGACTTGGGGAAGGCAGCCCATTTTCCAGCATTATCAAACCGATTGCATGATGAGAACGTTACGTTTCTGGCTATGATAATAAGATTAGCTCTCTTTCGCGCAGGTTGTCTTGACTGTCATGACTGGCTATGTCTACATGTAATCGCAATTTCTTATCTGAATACATGTTTTTAATACCAAGATCTCAACAAGTACCTATTTTAGGCAAGAGTGCCAGCCCTCCTTGTGTAATGAAGTTCTCAATTAGTGGGTTGGTTTGCAATGAGCAGCTAATTGCAAATATTTCTGCAAAAACAGTTTACAATAAAGTCAGTGTGTCAGCTAAATCTCATACGCTATTAAATGAAGGGCGTGGTTCGTTAAAGTTTCCCCCTTCCAGTCTGGGGTGGCTGACACCTCCCATGTGTGGATAGATCTTGCTTAAACATATCAAAGATGCTATATTGTACTATACTTTAGTATATTGTGCTATATTATATTATATTATATTATATTATATTATATTATATTATATTATATTATATTATATTATATTATATTAAATCATATTTTGATTGTTGTTTTACATAAGTATATTATATTTGTTATATCATATTATATTATGTTATACTATATTATAGTTGCTATAGCATATTATTTCACTTTATGTTTTAAGATACTATGTTATAATATATTGTATTTTATGTTACTATGTTATATTATATTATTTTATGCTAGGCTATATCACATTGTACTTTATTATATTGATGTGATACATTTTGGCCGTGTTCAAATTATACACTTATATTTCATTTTAAATAAAACAGTGTCAGAGTAACTTTCAAAAAACTATTATTTTTTTCACAAATAACTAAGATAGATATAGTTTAAGGTTTATTTGATCAAATAGTAGTTCATGGATCCTAACGGATATCTTAGAGGAAAGGGTAAAGTGTTTCTTAGATTTTGAAGATGATTTTGTTGTGTATTCCATATGTAGGTGGTAGGGAGTTAAAGCACAAGTTCGTAATGGTGTTTTTTTTAGAAAGAAGTTGACCACTTGTTACTGAATCCACTCTCAATTTACTCGCTATCACGTGCTTGGTTCCTTTGTGTATATAGGTCGTATATTAGTAAATTGATTTTAACTAGCATTTTCAGTGACTTTTCAATTGAGGGTGAAAAGAACATAATTTTCCACAAGACATGGAGATATTGAATTACTCGCAGGTGCCAAATAAACGTTCCCCCTGCTTATTAATTTTTGGATTTTTTTCCAACCCCTCGGACCTTATTAGGACCTCCCGTTTATTAATTTTAAGGAATTTTAATTTTTGCACAAACCCCTCATTTCATTTCCTTTCTTTTTTTGCACTATTTACGCACAATTTTCATGGCAAAATAGCGTACTGCTGTATGTATGTTAGTTTTATGCTTTATGACAACCTGTTTTTATTCTTTTCGTCCTTGTATAATCATTTAAAGCCTTTTCTCAAATTCCAACCCCCCCAGTTTATTTTGACCCACACGTTTATTAAATTTCGGAATTTTTTCCATCCCCCTGCTTATTAGGATCCCCCTCCCCGTTTCGTGGCACTTGAGAGTAGAGGGGTTCAAGAGTACATAGGAAATGTTTTCTTTTGAGAGCAAATCATTTCATTTATTTTCTCAACAAGAAAAGATGATAGCCTCCTATTCATGTTTTGGAGAACATAGCCAGCTCACCAGGACATTTGTGAGTGTTGCAAGTAACTGATTCCTCTGAATCCCCTGCGCATGGTTCTCCTCCATAGGCTGGTGCAGGATTTGTACATGTGCGACTGCGGATCTTGAAACCTCCTCCACAGTCTTTGCTACACTTTCCATACTTCCCATAAGGACTCCATCCTCCGTCAACTGAAAAGCAAATGTAGCTTGGAAGGAGAACGAAATCACATCTAATTTATTAGACCTCTGAAGCAATCAAATGTTGTTTATCAGTTATAAATGAACATTTTCTTCTGAATTCGTTGTGTAATAGTATCTTAACACATTATGTTCTTCTATTTTGAAATGCTCAAGGATATTTTACATGATAATCAACACACAGGATGTATCTTCGGGGAAAGAAATACCACTGGTATGGAAGGTTTATATTCCATGTGTTCCAAAAGATGAGAAGCGACCAAAGTTGTTTTTCGTTTCTATGTGAAAAATAGTCTTGGCTGCCTTTTCTCTCTTATGCAACGAACGGACTATACAACTTCCATTCCGGACGCCAAACTTTTTGAATAACTTAGACGAGAAGGACTAATTTGCACAACCTTCAAGTATTCTGTGAAGTTTTATAACGCAAGTTTCTTGACAACTAACTGTTCATGAAAAGCTACTGGTCTTTGACAATTCTCAGATTGGTAAATTGGCAATTATTTCTAAAACATGATCTGCTAACTTTTAATATTCAGGGGCATCAAAACCGGAAGGGGACGGGGGCAGCGATCCCAGTATTTTTTCTGTACATTTTTCACCATTTACACCATTTTTCCCGAAGAAGGTACGATGAAAAGTCATTTTCCATTTGATAATATTCTAAATGCGTTGAAATTGATGCTGTAGCCAACACAAAAGAGCAGAGTTCCGAGATTATCCCCAACTTTAGTAGCCAGGTCCTTCCGTTCTAAAGTCTTTTCGATGCCCCTGATATTATCATCGAAGCAACATTGACAACAGAGTATACCTGGACATTCTTTGACTTTGCAAGCTTCTGTTTGTGTCAAATTTCCTAGGCCAGTACAGTCTTTTCCGTTTCCTTTTGGAAAAGGATTGTCACAATTCCTTTCTCTTTGCCTGTATCCATTGCCACATTCCTTGTCACACGCAGTCCAGTTAAGCCATTCTCCCAATCCACCGTTTATGTCTATGAATGATAGATGATGCCAGATGGCAACCTTAGCTGATTTTTAATCGGCCTTGTTGGATTTCGTACCCCCGTCCCGCCTAGTTTGTATCCCTGTGTTTGAGAGTTTAAAAGAGAGGAGTCGAGAGAGTGGGGAGAGTTGTGAGGAATGAGTCACATAGAGATAGCTGTAAGAGGTCAAGTAATTCGCTAATTCGCATAGAGAAGTAGGAGGGAGTAAATCGCAAGAACGCTATCTAATTCGCTTGTTTTATTTCGCCGAACGTATTGAAGAAGAACGCTAAAGTATTGAAGCATATTGGTTATTTCGCATTATTGGAGTTTATGGAAGCAGTACAAATGGATATGTTCTTTTTGCTAACTTCTGCCATGGTCTCGCCGCTTTACTAGGTTGGTCGCGTGAAGCGTTATAGTGTTGTTTACAATAATTGTGTGGCCTATCTAGCGCAATATTCAACAGGCCTTAAGGACCTACAATAGTCAACAAAGGGGCTGTTCAATAATTGCATCACGCCTTGGCGGTGGGCAGTTCTACACTTTTTTCATGATTCTCCGTAACGGTAATAGGGTATGGGTCGTACGAAATTCTATTCCGTTGAGTGACAATAACCAATTTTTTATTGCGAAGTTTGCATGATGAATGAATCACGACACTAAACACTCAACCTTATTTTTCCCTGTCTCATCTTACTTTGTAATGTAGTTGGGAGATTTCAGTTGGGATATGAAATGTTTAGGACATTTTAGTGCTTTAAAAATTCAAATGTTTATATTTTTGGTAACTTTCTTTCGACCGCTCAAATTATTTGCCCAATTTCGACAAAATATGCATTCACTGGGTTTTAAATATTTAGGAAGGTGGTATTCCAGAAATGGAGTGTACAGGTGGATACCTTGGATTAAATGATGTTGATATGGGATCAGATTGGATAGGTGACTGGCCCCTAGACTTTCGGCGAATATTTTAAAAGTCATAATCAATCTACTTATCTATTAAGGGAATAGTTTATTGCTACCCTCTTTATCAACAACAGATAGGACTAACTTTGCAGTTATATTTTCTTACTCATATTCATCGTATTTATCTTGCGTTGTCTTTGCAAATGTTGTTTACTTACTTTCTTCAGAAGAAGATTTAAACTCATACACTGCTTCAGCACGTTGCATTCCTGTGCAATAGTCATGCTTTGTTTTATTGCACACTGTATACGTTTGATCACCAACACATTTTCCTTCTTTGTGTGTTTTTGATTTTAGTTCTTCAATGTGAGCTGCAGACCTTCCATAACATTCACCATAATAATGCAGTGCAAAGCCAGCGAATCCTTTTTCCTTAGCCAGTTTACTGCACTTACATGCCAAGCTGAAAAAGAATTCAAACATTGCAAGGCATAGAAATACATGCGAATTTTTTCACATGTCATCTTCATGATATCATAAATTTAAAATTTGCCTTTTTGGGGGACATTGTGGCTAGTTGGGAAAGCGAAAAATCCCACCTTAATAAAATTGGGCCCAAGTTAGAATTTTGACAATGAAAAATATTTATATTATTTGGAATTGTATACACTTTGAAGTCACATTCTCGTGAAATAAATTATATTGCAGTTTGCTTTGAAGGTCCCTTTTCCATATAGACACTGTATCTTCCTACAAAATACAAACAATGAACAGGATTCTAAGTGTATTTAGCAATTCTATGGTCTATGCAACATGTTATGTAATTAAAGCTTCTACACACATAACTAAACACATAGATATATACATATACATACTTGAATGCATTACAGAGCGATTGCAAAAGGCAGCCCTCATCAGGACAATGAATACATGTAAAGTCCTGGTCAAACTAATCCAGCATTACACCGAGCAGCGAACAGTATTCGTGCTCGGTGAAATATTTGATTCGTTTGACCACTTGTTGTACTGATGTTGGGTGAGCAATCGAACATTTCTTTCATTTGAGGTTTTCATTTGACGCCAAAGTTTCAAATTCTAAGCTATCTATGCACTGATTCTACGGGGCACAGAGCAGGAGCTCATGAAACTCCAAAAGTGTTGGAAAGATTGTTGGATTTGTTTGACCACCCTGAGCAGAGCAGCACCGAGCAAGACGGAGCATAGAAGAGCAGAGTTGTACGCTGCGCGGTAAAATGTTGGATTCGTTGGACCAGGGCCTAATACAGCAATTGTTGGGGATACGAATCCTTCAAGTTCAGGAGGTAACGGTCATTCCCCAAAAGGAATCCGAGAGCATGCGTAGAAGGTTTGATTTTGGGCAATGCAGTGAGATCAGTGACGGAGGAACTGGGTGTGGGGGGAGGGCAGAGCTGCTTTTCTTTACGATTCCATTCTGTTACACTTCAGGGGGTACCTCAGAAATTTTAAGAGATAAATCTTATATATATTTTAATTATTTGGGATGAAAATAGGATGAGGCCCCAATCTTGCTGAGGCCCGAAGGTCACCAAAAGTGCTTCTCCTGCGCCATTGGCTGTAGAATGTTTCATTACACTAGGGCAGTTTCACAATTTCAACACTTTTTCTACAACTCCAATGAATAGTGCTCATATTCTACCCCATTGTCTATGGTACTCCTACTTTTGTCTTTTTCAAATACATTGGAAATGTAGTATCAATCAGCCCTTTAAATGGTCATACAAATTTTTGTTCATAGCATTTGTTACAGGAGCAAATAATACTTTCATTTAACATTTCATTTTAACATATTTTTGGAGGGTCCCCGTCAGTATAACTGGTTTACAAGGGGCCAGGGGCCTTCCTTCAAAAACAAATATATTATATATATATATACATATATATATATATATATATATATATATATATATATATATATATATATATATATGTATGTATATATAGGTATATATATATATGTATGTATATATAGGTATATATATATATATATTTATATGTTTATATTTATACATATATATAAATATATACATTCATGAGCTAAAATACGGAATAGGCTATAGCTTTAATTACATTTTTCTAATATCTATTAAAAGAAAACAGTTAAAAATAGAACAAAACTTGAATGAAGATATGAAGGGAGCAGGTAAGTGACGCTACGCAAGCTTGGTCTTAAGTGTACTTTAAAAGTTTGAAGTAAGGGTACAGACCAGGCTTGCATAGCACCATTTACCTGCTCCCTACATTTTTTAAAAAGTTTGTTCTATTTTCATCCACTTTCTTTTACTAGATATTAGTATTAGCTGTTTTACATTGATTTGGCGAAGTTTTCACCAACTTTTATCTCCATTCTTGAATACTTGAATCAACTTGAAAGTCAATTTGAATAAGCAAAGGAACTTATACCCTTTCACGTATGACTCCATGTCATTCCAATTGAAATTCGATCTGCCATTGATAAGAAAGACACCAGGATCGTTCTCTTCATAGCAGCCAAACAGATTGAATGTATTCTCGCATGTCTCTTCTCCTTTGCCTAAAGTTATAGATATTCTATGTATACAATTGCACTTGCGATCAATTTTGCAACATTCGTAATATTTGCCAAATGCAAACAAGCATGTATACCAGACATCTAGATTTAATATGACATTCGTACTTTTGTTGAAAGATAGCCTTGCTTCCTTAGGTCTCTTTTTCTAGCATCATGTTTTACTAACAAATGATCATCCTGATTGACTTTATGACAATCAATCAAAGCTGGTTGATATATTAATTTAAGAACTGGTTGCATTATAGAGCAGAATTATTCCCTTCTTGCTTTCAGATATTACTGATATTTTATTGTCTTGCGCGTAACAGCCAAGCTTATACGTTCATGACGTATAGTTTAGAATAATGAAAGTGAAAATAATTTCTTGAAGCCGGAAATTGAAATACGGATGTAATGCTTTTGGGCATTTGGATGCTCTCCCAGGACTAGTAGAAAATCTGTGTAAAACATTTGTACTCACCATAAACTGTTAGGAATAGCAACAACATGGTCCATACAATGCTATTCGCCATTTTCCTGACTGCTATCTGTAGAAAAATTATGGTATCAATCATACATTGAAGATATGGTTTTATTTGCAACAAAATTTATCAATTCAAGTTTGTTAATCTAATGAAAGATAAGTGAACGTTACCTTGGTATACACTTTTTAATACTTGAGCAAGCGTCCAAGACTGACTTCAATTCATTTGCACCTATATTTATTCGTTATTCTAAACAAACAGAGGAATCATGAAACATAATCAATACAATGGACTCTACAGAAATGCGCGGAAATACCTCTTTTTGGAGCAAGGAATTAATTTAGATTCTCATCAACCCTCTCCAGTTGTCATGGGGAATGAGTGGCAGCAAATTGTGATCACTCGCGTTCGGCTTTTACAAAAGCATTGCTATCGAAGAGGAAATATTTCACATAATATTTTTAACTTTTTGAGACTTGTCATATCTATTGGAATAATTTCTACAGAATGAAAGAACTCTCTAGCGTACGTTTATTTGTATTTGACTGATTTAAGAACCCAGAAAATTAGCAAAGAATCAAAATTAATATAACAATAATTTTAGCTATAATATAAAAATTCTTCATTTGTTTCTTTTATTCTTCCTCATTTGCTTCACTGTCATCCTCATTGTAAAGTTCTTCGTTGTAATTCCTACAGTGATTTTATCAAATGCAATGTATTGAGACCGGTGCTTAATTGAAAGTGAACTTAAAAGTTGTTGCGCTTGTCCGAGGGTGGCACTTGTTCGAGGATCGATGGTATTCTAAAAGGTGGCAATCAAGTTCTCGAATTTCTTAATAAATCTCACTCATTGAAATATATCATTCAATGAAATTACCAAATGGAAAAGACATATTACTGAAAACTGAAAGATTTTATGGCATCAAACGATTGCAATGTATCGGTTGACAAAACATGTTATGGTAAATCACGTCGTTGATTCTGGTGAAAATATGTATGAATGAAGGACTTTTACTACAGCACGAAAAAGCGGCAACATTCTTTTGACATACCTAATAGCTTTCTTCGTCCGACACTCTTGGATCCAATTAGACGCATCCTATCACATGTAACCTAATCTGGATATATATTTCGGTTCACCTTTAGGTCACTATCCGACGTTTTCATGCTCTCATGAGTGGCGGACGAAAAAAAGCTTTTAAGTATGTCAAAAGAATTTTGCCGCTTTTTCGTGCTGTATTAAAGCTCTGTAGTACCAACAGAATGAAGGATTATTGAAAGTCTCACCTCCATGTACTAAATTAATAAACTTTACACATAAAGCAGGTAAAAAGAAGTTGCTTTTAATATTACCCTATAGGTAGTAGAAATTTGTTTTCATATTAATTTTTCAAAAGTAGAGTGTATTAATTGGCTTTCGTCACCCTTTTGTTTCTTTTTCATGTGTGTTTGGTGACCCAATGTTATTGTGCATCTAAAGAGATCAATTGCCGCACGTCCTCAGCCCTAAAGCAATGGTCCTCATGACAACATGAACAGGAGATAAATATGCAAAAGTTGATTCAATTCTGGAACATTAGGTAATCAAAAGCAATGAATTTATTAATCTAAAGATGGCACACTGACCTTTGAGCTATTTCTATAAAAAGCATTTTTAACGAGAACTTTAACCTGCATTACCTTTTGAACACTGAATTGTTTTAAAGGCGGTGAAGAATTCATTTCACGTCAATATCAAAATAATTTAATTTGCTTTAAGTTTCCAAGCAATTTGAATCTCGGTTATTTCTTCGAAATTGAGGAGAGCAAGTTGATAATTCTTTTAATTAAAATACCAGCTTGTCTATCTACCAGCGCATTGAAATTCACATGTAAGAATAAAATCATCTAAAAATTCGCATTACTTAGAGAAGGGGGAAATGAGCATAATCTGCTCTTAAACATATTCAGATTCTTCTAAAAAAAGTATTGAATTTGATGTCTTCCGCATGTAATAAAGAAAATTAGCTTTATTTGTGAAGTCATAGTAGTAAGCAAGCTGCTTCATAATTCTGTTGACCTAGTCTTGTCCCCCAAGCTGCAGCGCGCGTGAAATATGCACCCATGTCTGTCATCAATAAGCAAATGTAAAAGTGGTTGCCTTTGATATAAAAGTTCCCATTTATTTTTAGTAACAATCAGGAGAGGAACATCGAAAGAAGTAGGATACTAGGATCAAAAATCTATTGATATGGAGGTGTGCTATTAAGAATATTGGAGGGCAGGAATCTAACCCGGGAAAAGGAGTACACTATTGCAAGATATAGTTTGGAACAACATTAGTCAGATCTAGAGACGGAAAAGCATCACAGGAATTTTCCAGATTTCAGTGCCTCTTATCTTCAAAACTTCCGAAAAGAAGGACATTTCACCTCAGTAGCTGCTAGCCTGTTGTGTTTCTTTAGATATATACAAGGACTTCCTTCTATCTGTCCTTCTGCACTGCTTCTGAAGTTCCAACATCAGATTACTGTAAACCAGAAAACTGCATAATTGATGCTTATTCATAAAGATATTCTCGTGAAAATGAAGTAGTGCAACAGGATTTTTGTTGTAAAGTGATGAGAATTTGGTGATAGGAATAAATTGCTTTATATTGGCCATTGCGATATCGAGTAGAAAAATTTTGTGTAGCATGGTATAGTATATAGGATAGTTTATTGCCTTGTAATACGGTTCAGTAAAGTTTGCTATAGTATAGCATAGTATAGTATAGTATAGTATAGTATAGTATAGTATAGTATAGTATAGTATAGTATAGTATAGTATAGTATAGTATAGCATAGTATAATATAGTATAGTATAGCATAGTATAGTATAGTATAGTATAGTATAGTATAGTATAGTATAGTATAGCATAGCATAGCATAGCATAGTATAGTATAGTATAGTATAGTATAGTATAGTATAGTATAGTATAGTATAGTATAGTATAGTATAGTATAGTATAGTATAGTATAGTATAGTATAGTATAGTATAGTATAGTATAGTATAGTATAGTATAGTATAGTATAGTATAGTATAGTATAGTATAGTATAGTATAGTATAGTATAGTATAGTATAGTATAGTATAGATTTGTACAGTTGTAGCCGTAGCCAAAACTCGCAGAGATTACTTCATGTGTTTTCTCTATTAAAAGAATACGTGAACTGTGCACTATACAGCAATAGGGAAGTTCTCCCAACATATTATAACTTTATGTCATGTGATTAGGTATAACACAGTATAGTGTAGTATCATATAGTATAGCGGAGCATAGTATAGTATAGTATAATGGATTAGATAGGAAGATGTAGCAGAATATAATATCCTATATTTTGAAGTTAGTACTGCATAGTGACTTCATAGTTTTAATGATTGACTTTGCAGCAGCGATAGTTGTATGCCCATCTGTCATGGCGTGAGTTCCTGTACAATTTGAAGTACGAAAGACCGTAACCTGATCTACACCGAACGGTTTGTCTATCAAGGTAGTACACTTTACCATTTCCATCATATGTCATTCTTGTGTTTTTTGTGTAGCAACTTGATCTGCCCCTCCATTTGCCTTTCAATTGACAGCAGTAGTAATTGTACCTGATTTTGTTATGTCTTGAATTTCTCTGCACGCGGATATCATTTATGAAGCCATTTCTTCCACAGTTAGCAGAATGCCTATCTAAAAACACGGCATCTCCACCTCCGTCTTTGCTGAACGATGTGACCTTGCGCACCAATCTACAAACTGCCTTATCTTTAAAACTGCAACATCTGAACTTATATCTCATTTTCCTGCCACGTCGTTGTAGACGAAACATTGATGAAATGTAACCAGTCCCACCACAATTCATTCTATGCCTGTCAAGGTAAACCATTTTACCATTGGAATGGGTCTGATACCTGGTGTACTTGGTGCGGCAGTTGATTATTTCTGTAAGAATTAAAAATTGTGAGAAAGAATAACATTTGTTGGTTGTCTAAATAACAGAAACCCAAGAACTGATCTTATAATGATACTACATAGAGTGTGAGTACGATGATAAAAATAATTGACGTTTCAGATTTTCTTCTTTAGATTGGCAATTTCATATTACTCGATAATATCATGTTTCTCGACAATTCCATAATAATGACAGTTCATTAGTTTCTATTGGACCAAGACCGGGTCGAAACGTTTCATAGAGTTGGCGAATAAGGATAGAGTCAAGTATGTAATTTAGGAACTAATGGAATTGTCGTTTATAGAATTGTTGAGTAATATGTAATTGTCTATCTAAAGGAGAAAACCTGAAATGTTAACTATTCTTGTCTTCGTACTTCTAAACAACTTTATAAGAAAGCTGCAATTCTCTTCAGATACAACATTGATGCTTCTATTATACATCTATGTATCAATTCTGTTTGTTTGGTGACTTTTTCTTTTGTTATCTTCAGTAAAACATACTATACAGTGTCTATAAATAGAGTTGATAGTATCTTTATAAATAGAGTCTGGCTTAGTATGAAAAGCTTTTGCAATTCTTTCATATTTCTTCTAGTAGAGACTGATGTCACTGTGCAGGTCGTGACGCTCCTTCTATGTGAAGGAAGCTGCAGCAAAGTTGGTCGTGAAGGAGGAGATGTGACATCCTTGCGGTGCTGGAATTTTCTTGATCTTTTTTGCTTTTGTTACTGTTTGTCAGATTTTTGCAAAACGCCCCCACTGGGAAATTGTCTAGGCACATCTCTAATTAGATAGATCGACTTCATGTCTATGTTTGATGATTTCTTGCATTATTGTCGTATAGCTAGTTGATAGTTAATATTCATAGACATACCCTACCTAACATTTCAGTAAATGTAGCCTCGTGACATTATTATTTTCAATCGGCCAAACCAGCCCAAAACTTTTGTACAGTAAATGCTAACAATGTTGGGTATAAATGCGGTTGCGGTTGCGCCGGTTTGACCACCGATGTCGGATATTGTTGGATGAAGTTGGAAAAAAATTTGATTTCGGTCAAAAATTTTGAATGCTGTTGGCTGTTGTTGGATAATGTTGGGATTGTTTGGCCACTCTACCCAACAAAATCATGTTCGCGCAAGTGCAATGGTAAAAGCCTGTCACGTTTTGAATTCATTTTCTTGGGTCGAGGCAAGTTACAGGTGCGATTTATGAAAGTTGAAAACCAGAAATCAAATGAAAACCATTAAAATTATATCAAATAGTCCCCTTTCATTTCTCCTCTTTGTCTACTTTCTGGTTTGGCCGCGCCTAGCCTACACTTCACTATTTTTTTCGCTATCTTTCGAAATTTCAATCATTTAATGTAATGATACAGAGAAGTAGCTCTCATTTCCAACTAATTAAATGAAAACATGTAATATTAGACCTAAGCACACCGCTCTGTCTGTTTTTTGCCAGTGGCGGACATCCGGGAGGGGTGGCTGTCCTCCCAATAATCTCGGACTTGACAAATTTGAGGCATGATTCATAATTAGTAGCGCACACGAATTAATAAAGAGCAACGCACAAGTAAGTATACTGGCATGAGATTGCTTTTTTAAGCTTTGGCGTACATGCATTGAAAAGCATGAAAGCAGGGCCATCATTTCCAGTGGCGTGCTAACATAGCTTTGGCGTAGCCTTCTCCTAAGTTCTTCTTAGTCATCAAAACTCGATGAAAGCTGGTTAACGGAACAGCTTTCCTTTCTGAGCATAGATATCAATAAGAAAAAAATTTATATCCTATTTTGCAGAAGGGCATTTTCTGACGTTCTAGAGGGTATGGCCTAAAATATTTTGCAGGGGAAAGCTTCTAGCCCCCTCGTTGCCTCTCATTCATTTGCATGGTTTATTAGCTATAACCTTCCAACTACTTTGTGTCCTTTCAACACGACATTTTTTAATGCTTTTTGCCATCGCCATGAAAACAGTGGTATCGTTCTAAAACTGTAATAAGGGGAACTGTGCTGTAGGAAATATATGAATCATGCTTTTCTAGGACGCTCAAGCCATAATGATTTAAAACACTGTCCCATGCAATAATTTTTCTGCATCCTGCGATAACTTAAATCTTTTGAGGGCTGGTATCTGTGAGATTGAGGTGAATCTAGAGAAGATCATTGGGGAGAGCTATCTGGGTGCAAGCATAAAGGCTTCAAAACTGGGCGTGCCTCACAGAAAATTTGTTTGGTCTACACCTCAAAAGCTTTGGGAAGTTCTGAGGAGCTCTTATTTTTACCGCATAACTATTCATCCAAATTCGATGAGAAAACGTTGGGCTAAGGTTAAGGGCCTCTAGCAAGATGTTGAAATAGGTGTGGTGGTCACATCTTATTGTCATATTAGGGCGTGGCTCCAAAGTATCCTTCCCAAAATCTTTAATGGCTGGTGCCCCTTCTTTCAAGAGTCAGCTACAATGACCTATTAGTAACTGAAAAATAAACAGCTCTGAAGCTAAGAACTTGCCAGAAAGAGAATATAAGGGGGTCTGGGGGCAGTACCTCAGAAACATATTTGAAACTACGCCCTGTGCATTGGCTAAGAATGCATCTCCTAGTAAATAAAGTGTGCTATGAGAAACAAGCAGTGGCGATTTTTTAAAATTTTTACAAGGGGGGCTCTAGGTGCAGCCACGGCCATATTTTGGGTGTGACCTAGCAGCAACTAGATGTTTTAATAATATTTTAGTTTAGTACTAATGAAGTATAATAAACAATCAGAAATGTCTCAATTACCATAGAGCGGTGAATAATTAATCATAGCAATACAAAACACTTTAGAAGCAAGGTCAATACACTTTGAAAAGCAAGGTCAATGCAAGAACTTTCAGGGGAGCTGAGCCCCCCAAAATGAACAGTAATTTTAACAAGGGGGGATGCGCCCCACTGAACCTTCCGAGAAATCACCCCGTGGAGTAAGCAACTTTTGCAGTTTCAACCAAACAGAGAGCTTGGAGAAATTATCTGCTATCTGCAATTTAAGGCCATCCCGTATTAGATACAAGATGCAAATGACTATAATTCAGTGATAAGCATAAAGGAATAGGTAAAGAAAGATAACTTTCCTCTTCTATTTCAATGTAAAACCTCAACTGCAATAAATTTCACCTAGCTAATATAGCTAGAATGCTAGTTTTTGTACTCTGGAGTACCGAATAATCATCCCCCAATTATTAACTTAAAAATTTTTCCAATTATTTTCCCCATATATTAATTTTCCAAAATTTTGAGGATGTGAATTTATAATCAGCTTCAAATGTGAACCAAAAACAAAAATCCATTACATTAAATAGTGGACAACGTACCTAAGGTCAATGGTATATAAAAATTATTCCAACTATTGTAACTTCCCACTTATCAAATGTTTAAATTCCAACCCCCTACTTATTCCGACCTCCCCCGATTATTCGGTACTCGGGAGTATTAGCTATCGAGTACTACTATGCTGGTACGGCCATAACAGATGCGTGGTATGCCATGCATAGGCAACGTAAGTCCTGCGGGCCAAATCCGGCCTGCAGAGAGTCTTGATCCGGCCCGCGAAGAGTTTTTCATGTTTCTCCTATGAATTGGTAGATTTGTAAAAACTGTTTGGAATTTTGGTTTTTGTGGTAAGAGGTTATTATACGCCTAAATAACACTAAACAGTGTGTTTTATCAAGATTTTCAAGGGTACTCCTGGCAATATGGTTGAACTTTATGCTTCCCGCAGAAAATCGCGGTGAAATGTTTGACAATGTCTGTCGCACACCTGTCTCGTAAGAACGCATGCGTATAATTGTTTATGACGTGTATTCTGCTCCAGGCCCACGGGCTTTGATAAAGTATAAAATTTGGCCCAGATGAGAAAATTTTACCCATGCATGCATTAAGCAGTTCAAGTTATTTACAGTGCTAGTTATTGTTTTAAAATCCTTCAGTTTGAAAGGAGCATGCCCCCCAGCATCCCGTGGATCCGCCACCGGTCTTAGAAGTAGAGGAGACTAGGGTAGATTTGTAGTTCTATCTATTGATTGAACTCATACCAGGACATTTGTGAGTATTGCATCGAGCACTTTCTTCCGACGATCCCTTACATTGTCTTCCGCCATGTGCAGGTTTTGGGTTGTTGCACGAACGTCGTCGTTTTTTTACACCACCACCACATTTCCTGCTGCATTTTCCATATAAGCCAAAATGACTCCACTTTCCGTCAACTGGGATAAATATTCATAGGTAATCCAATAAATAATCATAAATAATCATAGGTAATCCAATAAATAATCATAAATAATCATAGGTAATCCAATAAATAATCATAAATAATCATAGGTAATCCAATAAACAATCATAAATAATCATCTTTGAAAGATTCCAAGATTAATTGCATTGGTTAGCTTGTCTTCTTTTAGTTTGTTTTTTGATTGCTCAGTAATTATTTATATTTATGTAGATCATATTATTTTGGATATCTTATATTGGAATTAGGTTTTCGTTTCTTCACACAGGGCCAATTGTAAATCAGGGTACTGAATTGTATCCCTGTATAAACAAGCTGTAAATGAAATGAAAATGAAAAAGGGAGTACAATATATAATCAGAAATAACAATAGGAAATCCAATACATGATCATAAATTATCATAGGAAATCCAGTACATAATCATAAATTATCATAGGAAATCCAATACATAATCATAAATTATCATAGGAAATCCGATACATAATCATAAATTATCATAGGCAACCCAATACATAATCATAAATAATCGTAGGTAATCCAAAATCGTAGCTATGTACTATGCTATCTTGTAAGATCAAAAAACTACTTTTGTCTACAATTTATTAGTCAGATAATAGCGATATTTTCATTTAAAGAATTTCAGTAAAGTATGATATTCTTAGTACATTTCGAAGTTGATATAGCTGCAAAACTTTTCTTTTAAAATAATTCTTCTGGATGCTAAAAAAGTGAAATGATTAGATTGCAAGCTCTTCTGCTTTTGCTGAGATGCCCCTGAATAGAAACCTCTATGACATAAGCATAGTTAGTAAGGATCCATGATTTGGTAGAAAGATTCTCCTTACCAGGACATTTATGATTGTTACATTGAGTGGTTTCTTCAGATGATCCCTCACATTGTTTTCCTCCATTTGCAGGAGTCGGGTTGTTGCAAAAGCGACGTCTTTCTTTACTGCCTCCACCACATGTCCTACTACATTCTCCGTATGCCCCAAATACACTCCATCCTCCATCAACTACAACAGTTTTTCAAAAGTGCAACGAAAAGTTTCATAAAAAGCAACTCTGTAAGCAGGGGATCTTATTTTGCATTAGCTATATATGATATACCTCATTTCATTACATTATACTATGCTATATCATGTTATATTATATTGTACATTGTATATTATAATATATTGTATTGTATCATATTAGATTATATCATCAACACCAGCTTACTAGGACATTTTTGAGTGTTGCAAGTCACTGATTCCTCTGAATTCCCTGTGCATGGTTCTCCTCCATACGCTGGTGCAGGATTTGTACATGTGCGACTGCGGATTTTGGAACCTCCTCCACATTCTTTGTCACACTCTCCATACTCCCCATACGCACTCCATCCCCCGTCAACTGAAAATCAATTGCACATTAGAAGAAAAATTACGCTGAATCTCTGAGACTTTTGATGCTGTGAACTTAATTATTTGTTTAGTAGGAACCTTTCTTCTGAAATAAATTTTGCTTTACCATCTAAACATACTATCATAGCATACTATCTTCAATTTGAAGTGCTTTATGCCTTTAGAAATTATTATGAAAGCACAGGGGATATATTTTAGTGTAGTGCAGTTTTGCTCGGGAAGTATATTCGGGAAAAGGAATTCCTTTAGAATGGACATTGTATATTCCGTTCATTGCATTAGAGAAAATAGAGAAAAATCGTGAAAACTCAACATTACATTGCTCTATTTGTACACATATCCCAGAATATAGTGAACACTTTAATCATAGATTCCAGGTTTATAGGCAGATGTTCAGGTTCCACAGCGTTGTTTTATCATGAGCTGGATAGTTGCATTGGTCTTTGATGACTAATGTCCCGTTCATACTGCTCCGTTTCTGTACAAAAGCGCAGATCAAAACCTCCGTTTTTGTGAAACCGTTCACACTACTCCACACAAAAGCACATAAAAGCTCAGGTTTACAAAAACGCCCTTCAACTTGGATATTTACAAAAAAGGGAAGTTTTCTTCGAACGCAGTAGATCAGTGTGGACGCACAAGACATGGAAAATTGTCTCGACCTCAGCATTTTGAAAGAATTACAACCACAGAATGGGTATTTTTCCTTCTTTGCTGTGAGCAATGTGAACACGGATATGTTTTGTTTTGATTTTTGTACAAAAGCGGAGCAGTGTGAATGGTTGACAGATATCTACAAAAATGGATACGTTCGTAAGCAGAGCAGTGTGAACTAAGCCTAAATGTCAACTGAGTGGAAGACTTTATAATTGTAGAGCTTCAGATTTCTCCTTTCTAGTCCATGTCCACGTTGATGAATAAGAAGAAGGCTTTGCTATAGAAAGCATGAAAACTCCCTTGTTTCTTGCATCGAAAACATGGACATGGACAGGTTTAGTTAGTCTCCCGTAACCTAAAACATGCTGCTATATTCTGTCTAAAAACAAGTCCCTTTCTATTCACAATCCGATCTATGGAGAACTTTGCTTTCAAGTAGACAATCGTATTAATTCGCGCGTGCGCTATAGCTCTTCTATCAATCCACAAATGATACCGTAGCCAGTGTATACCCAGGATTCTCGCATACTGGCGTTCCATGATTTTACTTTGCCAGTTATCTTTGCATCTGACAATCACTACCCTAAGCATAGGACATAAGCTTAATATTCCTATCAGCAAGAAGAATATGTCTTGTCTCAAATGTTATCATTTTCATTCAAGTGAGATTAACAATAGAGTATACCTGGACATTCTTTGGTTTTGCAAGCTTCTCTTTCTGTCAAAGGTCCTAGATCAGTACAATCTTTTCCGTTTCCCTTAGGCAAAGGATTGTCACAATTCCTTTCCCTGTACCTATGTCCACTGCCACATTCCTTGTCACATCCAGTCCAACATTGCCATTCCCCTAGCCCTCCATTTATGCCTACGATTGATAGTAATCAAATGACGATCCTAGCTGATTTTCAATTTGTCTGAAATACTTAGGAGTTGCAATCAATTTTATTCATTATCATCTATGCATATTTTAGTTAACTTTGTTCCTATGCTGGGTAACAAAGTTTTTAATGAACGCAATATGTTTTCGCTAGTCCTATTAACATTAAGCTGAAGGTGCTTAATCACAAACAGCACAAAGAAACAAACTTGTCTCCTTTTCTTTACTAATTCTAGTTGCGTACTTTCGTTTGAAGAGGCTTTGAAATTAAACACTGCTTCAGCAAATTGCAGTCCTGTGCAATGGTCATGCTTTGTTTTATTGCACACTGTATACGTTTGATCACCAACACATTTTCCTTCTTTGTGTGTTTTTAATTTTAGTTCTTCTAGCTGAGCCGCAGACCTTCCATAACATTCACCATAGTAATGCAGTGCAAAGCCAGCGAATCCTTTTTCCTTAGCCAGTTTACTGCATTTACATGCCAAGCTGAAAAAGAATTAGAACAATTTGTCATATGTCAATTACAGAAGCTATGAAGTATGTATGTGCCAAGAAATTCGGCAAATATAATGTATTTTGTCCAGTTCAGGATTTTGAGTGGTCTCCTACCTTAAGATGCATTCTGTCAATCAAAGTTGCAATTTATGGTGTTTAGCAATTTGTTGCTATATGCTTTTTATTACTGTTTATTAGCATTGTTTTATTCAATTTTACAAATTCCTATATATATATATATATATATATATATATATATA
>WIPJ01000813.1:506944-527009 GCA_018155075.1 Cassiopea andromeda | reverse complement strand
ATATATATATATATTGAGCCATAAGCGTTCATGATGCTCTAAGAAAAGGTTGGCTAAAACCGGTGCAAGTGGAGAGCCCATAGCCACACCATCTACCTGATCACACACGTTGCCATTGAAGAGAAAATAAGTTTGAGCAGTAGCAATCGACAAAAGTTTATTGAGGTCAGACTTAGAATGTTTGAGATCAGAATTACCATCTGTGATATAGGAAACAGCAATTTTCATATTTATAATTCGTTAGTTTATACAACTTATCAAATAGCTAGGTACTATAACAAGCACGTTTTACCGTTTTATGTAAGATGCAATATTCATCCAATCGATATTGTATCTGTCAGAATGAAGAAGTAAACCAGGATTCCGTTCTTCATAGCATCCAATCATATCAAAGGCGTTCTTGCATGGCTCACCATTAATGCCTAAGGTTATACAATATTTCTTATTTATAAGCCAAGTAAATTTGACCTTTACTGATGGTCAATTCACTTGAAGTCACAAGTGAGGAATTCGTTGTTGCAAGTGATTTTAATTTCATACCCAGGCTTACTTCTTTTTGTCGACTTTCTTAGCTCATTTTAGTGCTTCGGGATGATTTTATTGCGTGTTTGAAACCTTGCCTTGTAAAACACATGATCTTTTATGTTTGATCGATATATAGAATCTTAAGTCATGCTTTTCTACTGTACCAAGGAGAAAGTCCACTGTACCAATGGCCCAGTCATGGATGTAACAACTGGGGTCACAAGAGCATGTGCCCCCACTTTTCATAAATTTGCATACTAAGTCCCTGTTGCAGCGTGCAGAATATCATTTTTGGTTTGAGATTGTGCTCCCTATATGCATCTTGCTTTTTGACTGCTTACAATGTGCAGGGAGGTAGCGACAGGGATGTGGGGGATATAGCAACCCCAACTTTTGGACCTTGAGAAAATTCGATTAAAATTAGGTCATTGCATTGTCAAAATCAAGTAATTTTTGAGGAGTTGAAGACTACATAATGCTTTTACACAGTTGTAGGAACGCATAGTTAATGGAATTATTTACTACATTTGCAAAAACCAATCTTAAAATAGCGTTTTCCAGTCTGCTGAGAATCTTTAATTTGAAAATTTTTCTCCGTGCGCAACCATGTTGGGTCCTATAGTAAACTCTGGATACGAAAGAATGTTTAACACACTTTCTGTAAAGTCTACTCAAAAGAATAGTAAAATGGCCCTCTTTGGGTCTCTATTAGTTTCTCTAATTGAGTTATTCCTAAATGAGATACTGTATTTGCAAAACTCAATCTCAAAATAGCGTTTACAGCCATCCGAAAGCTTTTCTTTTGAATTTTTCTCCGGGTCCAATAGTAGAGCTAGATACCAGAGAATATTTGCCACATTGAAAGTTCTCGGTAATCATACTTGCCTCCCTGCCTCCTACCCCGTGTAAATAGCCAAAGAACATTGCTGTAAGGCATCAGAATTAAAGGTAAGCGGTGACAATAGAACAGCTTATTAACGAGATAAATTCATTTAAATTCAACCTTACACCCCCCAACCAAAAGGTTGTTGCGACGTCCCTGACTATGTCCCTGGACCCAGCAGTGTTAATTTGTAAAAGATGCCTTTTCATATTCCCCCTTCTTGGCCAAGTAAAGTTGTACAAACTCCTGAAATGAGCACTTGTACATTAATAGATAAAACAAAATAATTAGTATTAGAGATGACAGCTGGGTCACAAATATCGCTAACTACCTAAGAAATATTTTAGTTTCCTTATGGAATTACCAAGAAAATAGAAATAATGTAGTCAATAGGCTACGCAACAGCATGGCAAAATTGCTCACCAAAAACTAGAAAGAAGAGCAAACACACTCTTAGTGCCATTACATTAGCCACAGTTAGGGTCGCAAATCTAAGGAAAAACGCACATTGCTATAGAAATTACATATTTTATTGATTAGTTTCAGAATTGAATCAAAAAAGAAATGATCAAGAAATGCCATGTAGAGTGGACGTAAAATGAAACAACTCAACCAAAACGCTCACCTTCGTGTGCACTCAGGAAACTTGAGGACTAAATAACTTGCACCAATTCCATTTTTATATGCATGCATATCTTAGGATTAGAAGATCAAAGGACTTTACAAAATTCATTGCTCCATCTCTTAGAAAGAATTAAAATTAATTTAAATTCTTACTGTTGCAATTCTGTTGTCATGGAACAATTTTTAACCCTTATGCCCTGTCATAGAAGTTACTACTGAACCAAAACGGAATTTTCGGTCATCCTACAGTAGATATAACTCGATTCTTCAAATACTTAAAATCAATACAAAGTCTTACTGTTACAATTCTATTGTCATGGAAAGTTTTTAACCCTGAACCAAAGCGAAATTTTTAGTCATCCTACAGTAGACATAGCTCGATTTTTGAAGTACTTAAAATCAATATAAATTCTTACCGTTACAGTTTTACTGTCATGGAAAATTCTCTTTTTGGTATTTTCCTACTATAAAAATTACTAGAAGTATTTACGGTTGCAATTAAAAAGTTATGAAAATTAATAAGACATAACTACATTTTGAAACAAAAATAATTTGTTCAAAATGATTTGTTCTTTAATAAAAGGATACATTCATCTACGCGTGATATAGTTGTTCATGGCAACGATGCTCGCTTGTTCATGATGCTTGAAATATAAATGAAACTCAAGCAGCTTTTTGATCTTTCCAGAGTAATCTTTAGGAAAGATACAAGTGCAAATGCTAGTTTTTTCAATTGGGCCATTCCTCTTATTATTCCTACTATCTATATGTCTCATTTTCATATTTGTTTGATCTTTTCCAGATAATCTTGTGAGAAGATACAAGCATAATGTTAGTTTCTCTAATTGAGTCATTCCTTTTATTATTCTTGCTATCTACGGCTGAGAATCGGATAAAAGGCTTAGGTAAGATTTTTAGCTGATGCAGTGAAATTGCAACAATGAGTCTAATAAGTTTCATGGTGAACCAGTTTGGACATGGTGGAGTAGTTTGGAGCTCTCTACGTCAGATTGGACCTGGCTAAGTCAATGAAAGCGAAGGCCCTTGGTTATTCATGTTTGCTCCAGATGTTGTTGTTTTTGGGTTAGGGGATCAGTAGCTCGTCTGTAGCGATGCAAACCATGGAAAGTGCTCCACGGCTAGGCAAGCATTGAAGACCCATTTGCTGCTAATACATGTTTCATCCAGAATTTCCACTCAAGCAAATTTCAGCTACATGCTTTTTTATAAGAGCACCTAACATTAATCTGCTTTTGAACCGAATGTTATTATTATGTTTATTTGTTATTCTTTAGTGCTAAACATGTAGCTTTGTCTGAAAATCAAAGGAATATGTTCGAATGGAATACACGTTTTCTTCTTTATAAGAAAACCGTTATTTTGCCTGAGCCTCAACATTCTTACCTTTTCCCGAAATTGAGCCTGAGATTTTCTTAACATTTTCTTAACTTTTACTGAATAAGCTGGCCAAAATGGCTTAAGCTTTCATTATAAAGATTGTATACTTGAATTTGAATTCCATTGTTAACATTTTCAATGCGATAACGACGAAATATTGATTTTTGGCCAATAAAAATACTAAAGTTTAGAAATTGAGCCTTGTGATTCTTTTAAGATTTTCTTAAGATTTTGACCATTTGAGCCTCATTCTCTTGTAAACTATTTCTTAATAAAAAAATGTGTAATAAAAGTCTGTTAATGTCTTACTTCCTCATAAAGCAAAAGAGTGTGGCAGAACAACATATGGTGTATCGAAAGTGCAAAAAGTTAATCCAAAAGCAGTATTGCATCTCGGAGATATAAAATTCTAAGTTTAATGAAGTCTGAACCTTTTGATGAAGTTAGTTATTCTTAAACTATTCGTACAATTCAGCGATTCTAAGTCTTAATTTTTTTATTTAGCTTCGATTTCATTAGAAGGTTTAGTAAAATCAGCAGGCCACATTTGATAGCATATACTCCATGGCTACCCAACCCCCGGTTTGAAAATCATTCGTCCAGGTTTTGAGACAATCAATGATAGGAAGAATCTTGTTAGATGGCAAGGAGTGATTATTGAATTGAGCTGATCAATGCAGTTTTGCAATTTCAAATTCATGATAACTCAATGCTACAGAAATCAATGACGTAGAAGATATTTCTCTAAATATTACGGACAATTGCTTAAGTTTTCTCAAATCTATTAACCTATTTAACATTGTTAATAGTAGTTTTTCAAAATATTAATTAGCGTTCCAAGTTCAAAACTTTTTGAACATGCTACATGCTACATGCTACTTTACTTCCTAAACTTTTTCCATGGCGTCACAAAACTACGAGCTCAATTAAACATTGAATTGAATGATTAAGTTGGCAATGTTGCTGTACAGTACCAGACCATGTATGGAGCTGATAGTATCAAATATCAAAATGCTCCCGGAAAAACTCTAAAGAAGAGGCCTGTGGAGCCTGTTGTATCTAAGTATGCAGAGTAGTGAGTAAAATCATAGCATTTTTAACAACCAAGCATGATTTACCAGCAATCGTGTGCCACTGATCTCTTAGTATGCAGGACTCTAAGTGAGTTGCCGACCTCACATCAGCAATTCTCCTCAGTAATTTTGGTCCTGCTTAAAATTTTTATTTCTGCATCAAACGTTTTTAGCTTATATGCATTAAGTAGGTACCTTTCATCATAGAGATTATGCTATATGTCCAAAAACATGCCTTAGTTCCGATGAATCTGGACATTTTTACTCGAGCACATTTTTCCATTGTAGCGTTGGTGAGAGAGTCCTCGGTGCTTTCAATGTAGCCCACGCCAGGTGTACCTTCTGCTTCGCGTAATGGTATGAGACTGCAAAAGGAGAGGTTGGCGGATCTTATGCCTTTCTAGCTCTAAGCAGTTTTTTACAAATAGATGCATCATCTCTGCATCCAGTTTTACCATTGGCTGCATTCTTTTGCTTTGCTCTTCACTTTCTCTGTGTAAGGTTTTGCTCGTATCCCCTTCTTCCTAGCATTAAAGTTTCTTCCAGGAAAGTCGCCGTGTTACACAAGCCTCCGTTCTATCTGTATTTATTCCAGAATATATCACGTCATTCACGTGAGTCGCAATTCTCAAGATATATCAACAACGAAAATTTTCAAAAATGTTCGTGAGCTACATTGTTTATACTTCTAGGAAGTTTTCTTCATATTCATTTATTGAGTAAACGAAAACAACCTTTTGTGTAATTAGTGCTTTAATTTATTAAGAATACTCTTAATCATATACAAGTGAACTTGATAACACACTAAAAAAAGCAGTAATTATTTTAACATAAATAGAAATGATGAGATTTTGGGATTAGCACATGACAGAATGAGCAAAAATTCTTGACAAGATCATTATAATATCTGCAATCACCAGCTATATGTCAAGTCACTAAGAGACTAATTTGTTTCACAGAAAGGTTTTTTCTTGATCATGATAATTGCTTTTCCTCTATATTCAACATTTTACAATTGGTGCATCTATAATAATTCCTTTTCTTCTACATTCAACAATTTTCAATGGGTGTATGTTGCATTGAACTCCTTCCTCAATTTGCGTTTGCAGGTCTGATGTTTAAGGAGTCGACTAGGTCTCAGAAGATTCGCACAATTCTGGCGTCAAGCCAGCGGCTTGCTGCAACAAGCCCGGTATTACCAGTGGTGGCGTCACGGGGGACTGGAAAGACTTATCTTCCCCCCCCCCCAACTTCTCGCCAAGATCAATTTGGTAATTCTTCCACATTCGACGAGAAAGCGTTCGAGTTGGGAAAGGGACCTAAGATTCTAAGAGGGGTGTGGCAATGAAATTAGGTCATATTTTTAGGGCATGGCATCAAAACTCGCCCAGTCTGTGGTGCCTGGCGCCCCCTGGGTATTACCTAATGTCTTTGTTACCCTGCGTTCTCGGGAGAAAACTATTACAGATAGCTTTCGATAATATTTACATGAAGTATTACATATTAATAAATTACTGAGTGCTGCGTGCATCCTACAATACGAATTTAAAGTTCTTGCAATTATGTATACAATAATATCATCAAAGCAGTAATTTTTCAAGAGTTTTAATCCTTCTTCTGACTCACTTGCTGTTCTGTATATTCTCAACTGTACATGTACCAGCCTCTATGGTAAAACAGTGAACCTCTAATGAAAAAGCCAGATCGCTACCAAACAAAAAGGCATGATTTCATACATATTGTTGTTCTCGAAAATACAAATCTAGGATTCTTTTTATATTTTTTGATAATGCAACTATATAGAAAATAGGTGGGTGGGCATGATCATGGTGGGATTAAGGCAGGGATAGGGATGAAATGTAATATGAGAGATGCGAGTTGAGAGTTTGACCACAGGGGAGATGGTGTTTATCGGCTATTGGCTTTTGTCTCGCGTTCATGGTTTTAGCTTATGAGAGGAGTAAGTTTTCATAAAGAACAAGATGGAAGATGTAATATGGCATAAGACTATATGCTAATCACCGTCATTAGTTCCCAGGTATGCGTTGAATCCGCGTCTTACATTTGAGTGATCGGTAACGAAAGTGATAAACATGGAACTGCCTGTAGCAAAAAGCGTCTTATATCGAGGACTTATTCCGGTGTAGTTGCCAATTAATGACGCAGATCTTGAATCACCATCTCTGAAATGATAATTACATTTTTAAAATCCTACAGTAGAGAGATTCACATCAAATGCAACAGCGAAAGACTAGAAGCAACCTGGAAGGCCTTTGGAAAGAAAGCTATATGGTGGCCCATGCTTGCCATTCAATTTTTTTAAAAAAATTTTTCAGATTTTCCTTTTTTCCCAGAAAAAAAAAGAATTTGGAATTTTTTCCCAATATCAACAATTTTTTATTGGAATATTTAAAAAAATTTTTTTCGATAACTTTCGAAAGCGAAAAATTTTGAAAATTGTTCTCACCGCAAGCCCAGGTTTGCCACAGTATACCAGCATGCTTTTCAGTAGAGAATTCCTTGCAAGGAAGATGGCGATTGTAGCACACAAAACATATTTTCGAAACGACAAGTGGAAGGAAGATACCAAACTTCGCGAAGATCTAGTACAGTATATTTCACAAGGATTACGTCGACATGAAATTCTTGATTTCCTAGAGCGCGATTACCGTCAATATACATGGAGTTTACGGTTGTTGCATTATTGTTTAGCCTCGTTTTGTTTTCAGGCTGCCATCTTGGATTTTTAGTAAATCTTGTGATGTCTCATGCTTAATACTTAGTTACTCTGGAATACGGCCTATTTCTCTGTCTATTGTTCTTATCAGCTCTAATATTAGGTCTAGAGAGAGATATAACAACGGTCTCTTGATAGACGATGCAAATACTTCAGGATACAAAGGCATGATGAAGCTGTTACAATTGATCAGTTGCGATCAGCAGTTAAGAATGAGCTGGATGGCCCCGGGAAACTTCTGGGTTACCGCACAATGCATGCCAAAATTAGGCAAGTATATCATTTACACGTACCTCGACATGCAGTCCACAATGTTATGTATGACCTGGATGCTGAAGGCCTTGAAAACCTGGCACTTGCTAACAGGAAAAGAAAAAGGCTATGTGGGAACTTTGTGACAAAGGGACCCAACTGGGTCCATTCTTTGGATGGACATGCCAAACTAATGGGGTACCAGAAAAGTACATTTCCGTTAGCTATATATGGCTGCTTAGATTCTGCAAGTAGGAAACTCTTGTGGCTTAAAATTTGGACAACGAATTCGGACCCCAAAATATTAGGAAGATGGTATTTTGAACATCTATATGAGACAAAGGTGATTGCCCAAAACCTAAGAATTGACAAAGGCACAGAAACTGGGGAGATGTCAACAATGCATGCATTTCTTATGTCAGAGCTTGGTGCAGAAGATCCTGTTCCTCAGTTGTGTTTGGCCCATCAACATCAAATCAGGTAAAACAATTTTTGGTGCACATTCACATAAAATCTGAAAATCAAAAAATGATTCAAGTTACATCACTGATTTGTGATTACAGGTCCAGAATTTGACTGCAGATATTACCTTGGAATCTCAAACATTTGTGACATATCTTATTTTGTTCTATATTTAAAGTTTTCTGCTTATACCTAGATTGCAAGATGGTGGCGTGAGCTCCACGGACGCCTGGAGCTATACTATAAAAACCAGCTCAAGTACTTGAAAGAACAGCTATTTTATGATTCACAAAATGAAAATGACAGGTGTGCTTTTTTGTTGGAAAGATTTTTTAGATAAACCCTACATTCAGATCTTATTCATTATGGGAAGCGTACAATTTTGGAGCAGTTTCTTTGCATATATTGAGCAAATTCATGGACACCAGAAAATCTCTTTCAGATGCATAGTTCTGATCATAACATGAGGAAATTAGTAGATATTGTTGTGTGAAGGCATCAGATGTTTATTACCTATTGTTTTATCCTATTCTATTCATAGATGTCTTCTTGTCTATATTTATGTTCCAGTTCTACAACAAGAGCTTGACACTTTCAAGGAGAAAATCTGGAACAGTCACAGAATACAACAACAAAAAGATACAAATCTACCATCAGGTGTTCCAAATCATATCTACAGCTTCCCAGCAGAATATGGGTTGGAAGAGTGTGGTATGCTAAATAGACTTTTTGCCATCACTAGACAGAAAATTTCATCATGCTCATACATTATTAGATTTTCACTTATAGTGTAATAGAATGTAAAAAGGGGTATTTGGTTATCAAAGTAATGACCATGAAGAAATATGTATCAAAAAGAAGCACAATACTTTTTTTGCTACCAAGTGTTATGTTATCAACAATAAAAAAATTATACAAAACACAGCAATCATTAATGTGCAGTTAACCATTAAACATGCTAATTATATGGTAATTACACAACAATACCAATTTGCATATGGATGTGATAAGCAGAATCACCCTACTCTATTACCAGAGGTGGGGGTGGGGGTGGGGGATCAGCAATGAGTAGATATCCAAGGTAAAAATATGAAGTATATATTCATTGTGAAGCGAGTATTCATTTGTTTACTTCTTACAGGTATCCCAGTAACTGAAGATATGTTGAGAAAAGTGGCAGAACTTTCTCATGTTTATGAGGTTGGGGACAACTACCTTCCAGAAGCCTTCATGGAGGAATGTCAGCATATTATTGCAAAGCCTGAGGATATCAAGCCTAAAGACTGTGTTAATGCATTCATATACTTAAAGGAAAACTATAGCAATGTACATTATTTCTGCTTTCTTAACTGCAAAAAATAAAAAAGGATTATGGGAATAAACTTTTGTTATTTAGATTACAGCTCAAGTGTTAATAAGCCATTTATGTATAAATTGTCTCCACTAAGTACTATTTAGCTTTCAAGTTCAGGTAAGTTTAAACCTTTGCAAAATCCATTGCATTTGTGATTTCTTGTACAGTTTTCAATTGCAAAAGATGCAAGATTGCCTGCACAAAACAAGTACTCATCATCTTCCTTCAGTGTGGTTGTTGCAATTTCAGGATCCATTAGCTGGTAATTGCAGCCTTGGATATCTACTACTATTAGCCTCCTTTGTGATTTCTCATATGAGAAATGTACAAATGCACTAGCTTTTTCGGAAATTATTGCCTGGTTTCCTGTAACTGTCCCTGTATTATTGATGTGTTTCTCAAAGTTTCCATGTATATATTTCTCTATGGTGGCAAACTCTTTTGATGGCAGTTCACACATGAAAACTTCATTGTAATTGAATGTAGATCCAAAATTGTTCAGTTCATTTTCTTGAACACTGCGCTCAAACATTGCTGCAAAGTGTTGAGCCAGACAATTCATCTGAACACACCGCTTTGTTTGTAACTCAGGGGTCTGCCCAAGCTGCTTAATGCACTCCAGTGTATCTGTTTTGTACTTTTTAATTACCCATTGCCCTTTAAATTTTCCACAAGATGCTACAGCTTTGTATGCCTTGTGAAATCCACCTTCAGCAAATGGTTGCTCATCAACTGACAATTTAACAACCTCCTTGGATGACCAGCTTTGCACATGGATATAAAATGTAAAAAGATTAACTCTGCTTTCCTTTTTTGATATATTCTTCCCCAACTGGAGCATCTGGGATATTGATATACTCTTGGGAATCTCATTCTTTATTGCTAAGTGGCTGTGAACTAAAGTGGGCTTGTGTAATGGTTCACTTGAGAGATACAGCTCATGAGCTGTTGCCACACTTTGCTTGGCTCTTTTGTTTTTATGGTGCAATGAGTTGTCGTAATTTTTATCACTTTGTACACCAGCACAATTGTAATATATTGGATAGCTCCTAATAGGAAGAAATCTTATATGTATGAGGTTTGGGTTTGGGATCTGGGAAATAGAACCAGAACATCACTAAAGAAGCCAGTGCCAATTTTTGTCTTGAAATGCTCGTTGCATGCTTCTTTTATGCCTTCAATTGTTAAATCTGTTTTTTTGTATGGAACAAACTCTCTGGGTCCAACGCGACAGAACTTCTATGCCTTCCCAGCCACTGACGCAATCAGTCGTTGGACGGTGATAAAATCGTTTTCCACCGACGTTCTATCCCTTCTGAAGTCTTTCATACTCTTCCTTTTTTTGTTCATATCTCTTTTTACTGCCATTTTCTTTGCAAAAGCATGCCATTTATTGTGATCATCGTCCCCTCTTCCCGCCATGTCATTCATTGGTACACGTGAGAACGGATGGACTAATTGCTGAAAAGCATGCTGGTATGCTGTGGCAAACCTGGGCTCGCGGTAAGAAAAAATGTCAAAATTTTTCGCTTTCGAAAGTTATCGAAAAAATTTTTTTAAATATTCCAATAAAAACATTGTTGCTATTGGGAAAAGATTCCAAATTCTTTTTTTTCTGGGAAAAAGGAAAATCTGAAAAATTTTTTTAAAAACATTGAATGGCAAGCACAGGCCACCATAAAGCTGTTCTGCTGAGTACATTCTGCAAGAAATCGTGGAAGCCGGTGAGAAGACAAAACAACACAACCACTGCATACAATCACAAAGCAGCAATCCTCGTTCTCATATGCCCAAAAACAACAAGCTCGCAGCAGGGTGTGTATGCACACATGAAAATACCACAAAAGTTGTCATGCTGCTAATTTATAAATGAAAGTACGGAGCTATACATGGAAAATTAGGACAGATAAAGTAGCTTGTGAAAGTACTTGTATCTTGTTAGGACGTCTCACATGTAGTTATTTGCTATTCAGACTCACAGTGCTTGGAGAAGACTGTAGAGGTCTATGTCGTTTCGCGTTTGTATATTAGGTATTTGGACTCTCAAGGCTTGGAAAAGGTTGAGAGTGCCGTCACATATTAGTTGTTCGTGAGATACGTCGAGGGCTCGACTGGAAATGAGCTAACAGAATCATTATAGTTTCCAGGCAATGTTAGCATATGTGTATATCGGTAGTTTCTATTCATTAAATTGTAAGACGCACGCAAATGTCCAGAAGTATTTTATATTAGTCGTTAGAAATAAGTTAGGTTGAATGTAAGTAGTACAAACGTAGTAATTTCGTAAAGCTAGGCACACCATAGGAAACACCGTAATAATGACTGTGCATGAGACTGCATTCCATTCTATTGTTTTAGAGATTAAGGATTATCTACCCTTGCGTCATACATGATTAGACTAGGCATTCTAGAACAAACTAGCATTACTCTTGTATTGTATTTTATGCTGAGTAATGATTGCTCCATGTCGGCAAAAATGCTGATACATCCTAACTCAGTATTTCTACATTATGTAAGCGCACCCCTCGTAGAGAACTACGATTAGGAGTAAGAAGGAGGAGGAGGAAGAAGAACTAGGATTAAGAAGAACTAGAGCATTAGAACTAGAAGTATGTGAAACATAAGTTAGAGTTCGTTGGTTCAATGGCAGGGACGTGAGTCACCTAGCCGAGCCATTTTTACAGTGAAGTTGGAATGAAGATAAAAGTTAATAGCTATTAAAATGTCTACTCTCTCCACAACGATTCTAAAGACCGCTCGTGCATCAAGAAATCCTGATCGAACGTAAACTAGCCCACCGAAGATGGAATGCATCAAAGAATTCTACGACGACGATTATCACGATGATGATTATTCAAGCATCGCCTCATCTCCTCTTTCATCTTTTTCTCTATTTTTTGTTTTTTTTCCTTAAATTTCACACAGTTATTCCAGATTGGAGAACGTTACACGGCAAACAGTATTGACAGATTAATTTTTTTTTGGAATTTGACAACTTCGACTTCGATTGTATGCAAAGGAGGCCACGCAGAATTGTGATATCTGGTGTGACTTTCTATAATAGCTAATTCCCTTTTGTAGTTTTCGCTAATTTTCGTTACTTTTCGTTAATTTTCGTTAATGCAGAGCACGCATCCCTTTACCTCTAGATGTACAATTTGATTCAACTTACCTTAGCTCAACTGCATCATGCTTTTGCTCGAGTTCAAAATCATTGAAGTACAGAACGACTTTGCCACTTGTGGCACGGACGATCCATTTTTGTGTAAGGAAATTAACATACTCTGCTGGATAGTTTTTCGATGTGATTGATTTACTGTATTCTAGAATCGGATGACATGCATTTGAGTACAGCATGAGGAACAATGGATTAAGATTTACTTTAGATAAACTATTTGACAATGTAAGAAGGTTTCTCTATCAGATGATCTTTTAATACCCAAGCTAGTGGGGAAATTTCCACCAGGAAACCAAAGTTCCCCACTGGTTGGTTCATGATACCCCACAAGCAAGTGCTTCTTTGCTGAAACCTGTTCTAAAGCCCAAATTGAGTTTTTTTACTACTCGTGTTTGTCTTATTATGCCAAACTATTTGCTACTTCTTCTTCTACTTATTTTCAATCAATTTTCTATTTATCCATACCCAACAGTTACTGTTACATAGCTATTTGAGAGTGTGACAACCCTGGCACTGTGACAACTCTGTGCAATGCCCTGTCGTGAATTCCTCACCGGTATAAATTTCTTAAAAGACTCCCTGCTCACTGCTATTATGAGGAAGATTTTGCACAAAATCTATGTTCACAAATTTATCTTTAGATTGGCTTGAGTTTTGCGTAAACAAAGAAAATCCATAGACATAGTCCTTAGATGCAGGACGAGCAAAATCAGCGTTCCCTGTCCAATTCTGTTACCATGTGACAATTGACTGCGCTTTTAAGTTTCATTTCAAGAAAGCTCTGATCGTTGCTTTTTAGTATTTGTTAAAATAAATGTTGCACACTAGAAAACTTTGTTGAGATGAGGTTCTTAATGACGATGATGATAATCATGATTGTGATGATGATTACGATTATGATTAATAAGCATTGTGGCTGTGGTTAGGGAGGAGCTTTGATATACTCCTCTTGACGTTTCATGGTTCAAGACGGTTTGGGTTTATGTTCGGTTTAGGCTTTTATCACTGGGTGTAGGCCATACTGGTTTGGGGGAACAATTGCACGGCTTAGAGCACACTGGTTTAAGCTACTATAGCCCGAGAAAGTTCAATCGATCTTGACACAATCTACAAAATCATACTGTGAATTGTTGGAGATCGTATTTATTGAATTATGAATTTCAAATCAAATTCAAAAGTTGCTCTGCTTAAACTCGTCTATGTTATTCTCCCTTTTCAGCCTTACTTCCAGAAGTAGCAATGTAAATGCATTGTTTAAGAAAACTCACTTTTACTGCAGAAAGGCCCCATGTAGTCTCCTGGACAACCGCAATAGTAAGAGCTGCCAGCATCATAGCAATTCCCTCTTACACAAGGATCGCCTTTGCAATCAACAATTTCTACGACAAATCATTTTTTAAATTCATCAAATAAGAAAAATGTAATAGCCGCAACTAAAACTATATGTATTGTCAATCCTGAATACCAAGCTGATTAAAGAAAGTACACAGTTCCAGGCACAAGTGTAGGAGTGAGGACGGCAGAGGCTACAAAGCCCCCCTCCGTTAGATAGAAACGCCTTAGAGTAGTTCATTATCACCATTATTATTATTTACACATGAGTACCTCTTCAGTGGAAACCCTAATGCAATATTTCTATATTTAAATCGAAATGTTAAACAAATTGTTAATCAAGTAATGCCTGTAAAAGAAGGACTGTTCTTCCAGAGAGTCAAGTTTTAATGTATTTGTTAATGTATTTGTTCTAAGAATTCTTAGCTCGTCCAGTGCGCTTTTGGTTCTTTTCTGAAGCACTCAAGCATATGAATTTCTCAAATATTAGCCAGGATATCATTCCAAGCCTTCAAGGCAAAGTATTAAATGGCTTGACATGTTGAGGTATGAGCCATGGGATCTGGAGATCCTTTCAGTTTCTTCTTTCATATTGGACACCATAACTTTGTCACACATTACTATGTGATGTGATGGTAATGTTAGGTTGTATACTCTCGAAAACTACGCAAAAAGCAATGAAGTGAGATAGAGTTCATTTTACATTTTATATGCTAAATAGATAGCTATAACCTTCACCTTGTACACTACAGTTAGCTAATTTTGCTATTAGTAGGTTTATTTTCAGGAAAATGAAAGTGATAATTTCTACTTACCTTTGCAATTCCACCTGTTTGCTTTACTCGAGTCACAAACTTCGACACATTTGTAACCAGGTTGGCATGTTGTGGACTGGCACCATGACGTTTCCTGAAGGAATTACATTCTGTATAATAAACTATACAACAGTAAATTAATAAATTACAACTGCCAAAAATACAATGCATAAAATGAAGATAATAACAGATATCGTACAAGAAACTTTAACAAAGCAACTATAGCAATTTTGTATCGACTTGATTGTGTAGCAACATTGCAATAATGCTGGAGGAGTTTGGCTGAATACTCCCTCACTGTCTACCAACCAGCGAATTGGTACCTAGTGGCAACACTGGGGAGATAAATGCGACGAGGAAAGGAACGGGCAACCCTACCTCATACGCCGATGGCTCAAATAAGTATCCTCTCTAACAGGCACTACCCTGCGTACGACAGCACAAGGGACCGTGCTCTACTTGTAATGCCATTAAAAGTCAATCTTTAATACCTTTGATAGGCTTTATAGCAGATGATAATTTTACCAGTTTCAACGAGTGGTAATTAAGAACAGAATATAATTTCAAACTCGATTAAGACAGTTTTTGGCTTTGCTGTAATCAGAAAACTAGAAAATGGAGCAAAAAGTTAGAAGTTGGAGCAAGAGAACAGAAATTTTGATTGGAAGCAGGGATATGTCATTGCTACCTTCTAGTAAAATGATATGATGCTGATTTCCTCCAGTACAAATTTCCCTACCTTATTGTTATTAATTAATATCTACTATTTGCTATTTACTATCTTATTTCAATTCCATTTCACTTTCTCTTTCTTTAACACGACAATTAAATTTACATGCCTGTTTCAGTGGGTCATAGTATTTCCACCCAGTAGAAGTTTCCGTGTCATCGCTGGTAAATTCGCTTTTTTCAGCATTCAATATTTGGCAGTTATTTTCATTCGTGATTGTTGACTTCTTTTTAAACACCATTGATTTACATCTATCTTTTCTGATGCAACTCCTTGCACAGTGGGCAAGAAATGGTGCATTTATTGTTGAAATCAGCTTAGATGAACTTGCTTTTATCATAAAATTTGTTCCATTTGCCTTGAAAGTCGCTTCTTTGTGGCAGCTATTGCGATGAAATTTTTGAATTTTAGCATCAGCTGTCGTAAGTATTTGGACCAGTATGGCAATGACTATGCTGACGACCTGATACTTCTTCATTTTAGCGCTCCTTCGGCTTCTAACCAGTGTTCCGTTACAGGCTCTACAAAGTAGAATTGAATTACGCTGCAAAAAAGTAGAATGGTGAGTGCGATAGCAAGAGCAGTGACATCCTTAAGAGACAAAAGTCAGTTGTAAATGTAATGCAAGAAAAACCATGCAGGTGCGCATTATATCATCGTAACACTTAAAAATGAACCCGTATGAGAGTACCTATGGACATCCAATGTACACTTACTATCGTTGCTGCTCTTACCGTTCTTATTCTTTGGATTGTTTGTGTCAGTCAAGCATAAGTCACGAAGTTAACCCCTGCTGTGTTCAATGTACGTTAGCTTCAGTATTCTTATTGGTGGAATTGACAACCTATTAGCTTTATGGTTCATGAATGAATTGCAGGTTGCACATAAGCCTATTTGCCGTTTAGATTCGTGTGGATACTCCCTCCATAGACTTCAATGTCGATGCATAATTATCGCTAACGTATCGAAACTGCACATAGGTGGCAGCTCTCACGCGCATGACGTGCTAAAGCTGAGGGGTTGAAGTTGATTATTCCTGTTTACAAGCAGGTCAGTAGTCTTTAGTAGAATAAGAATTAATAAATTCATTTTCAAATAATTACCTTAAAGGTAGAAACCTTCGAGAGCAAAAGTTTCAAGAGAAGAAAAACTTCGCGAACTTCTGAGATAAGCTTTCACAAACTCCGAATATTTTCAAATTTCGCGGTAAAACCTTTCGCGACTGACAACAAACCTAATTTTGCGTGAAAACACTCGCGAATTTTGAATTTGAAATGTTTAAAGGCAGAAACATTCGTAAAAAGGTTCAAAAATCTCAAAAATCTCGATTTTTCTACCCACAACACATTCTGCCCGTAAAGTAATGCTCACAGTTAATTTAGATAAGCAGGAGATGAAACCATTGTTAACATTATTTAAGCAGGCACATTGTGATAATTTATAAGTAACTTCCTAAGGCCTGCTCAGAGAGCAGGTAGAAGGTAAACATCTATGCATAAGAAATGTCCACATATTGTCAAAAGCTATTTAAACAATCAAGGAATCAACGAAGAAAATTAATAGCAATATAAGGCCTAGTTTATTCGTCGAGCCACTGCCGTGCCGAACTAAATGTCATTTCTACGTGCCGCTCCGCTGCCGTGCCAGCGACCACTATTTGCTCGATAACTTGGAATGGTTACGAGTCTCTTGAACTTAGAACGAGGTCTGGAAGGCGCGAAAACTTTGGCATGGCTCCTATATCAAAGCATGCTCGCAATTCACTGATTCTGAAGATTAGTAATTCAAACTGCAAAAGACACGAGAGACAACAGAAAATACTTTTAGGGCTTTATCAGCAGCAAAGAATTTTGAAGGTAATGGCATTCGCTCGGCCTGTTTCTTCTTTCCAGGCTGCAAGGAAATACTGTGAGCGGATTTCAATCATGCAGAAGATTACCGGGGAATCATGGATGGATGGAGAATATATGTTGCTCATAGAGTAACGAGCACTTCAAGAATAGTTTCCGTGTTTCCAAGAAAACCTTCGCTTATATCCTAGAACATATGCGAGCTGATTTGGAGAAAAATTCACTAACAGAAGACTCAATACCACCAGAATGCAGGTTGGCTATTTATCTTTTTCGACAGGGAAGAGGTGACTGTGTCGTCGTCGTCCTCGTCGGCTGCAGCTTGTTTCCGAGCATTGATGTTTCTCGTCATTGACCCTCCGAATTCGGGTGTTGGTGTCGCAGGTGACTTTCTAGCCCCAGTTTCGTGTGGAACCATCGATCACAAAGTCCGCAAGGTATGGTGGGTGCTGGTCGAGGAAGGAGTAGTCCCTCTTGTTTTTCTGCTTTTCTCTTCTGAAGGTTGGCTTTTCGTTCATCTTCCAGATGTGCCGTGCCTTTACGGATCGACTCCTTCCATAATGGTTTATTCGATGCCACAGCTTGCCAGTTGGTCTGTTCAATGTCACATCTGACAAACGTTTCTTTCAACTGATCTCGGAAGCGGCGCCTAGGTGCACCAATAGGTCTCGTGCCAGCTTCGAGCTGAGAAAACAAGATTTGCTTTGGGAGTCTCATTTCAGGCATCCTACTAACGTGCCCTACCCAACGTAAGCGATGACCTGCAATGACAGACTCAATGCTTGTGAGGCCCACTCGCAGGAGTACTGATTCGTTTGACACTCGTTGTAGGCGTCAAATCTTCCAAATCGTTCGGACGTTTTGGTGTTGAAACGATTCGAGTTTCCCTATGTCGTTTCTGTACAAAACCCATAGCTCGCATCCGTAGAGAAGGGTGGAGATAACTATAGCTTTGAAGACCGTGATTTTGGTTTGAATGTGCAGCCCGTGATTCAGGAAGACCCGTGATTCAGGACTACCACACAATATTGTTACTCATATGACTTATTACTGCTACTGTGTGCAATATCACTCTTGAAGTTTCACAAGCTATTGTTAAAAGACTGTGGAATAAAACAGTGGTAATTCATTTTCCAAAGGCACAACTCGAGTTTGAAGAGAAAGTATCTCTTATGGATGAGGAGTGGCAATTTCCATACGCTTTTGGGGCGGTTGAATGGTTGTCATTTACCTATAAAGTGCTCCCTGGGGGCTCAGAGGCAGCAAAAGAATTGTTTCGTTTTCATTGTTCATAATCCTCTTCTTGCAAGAGGTAACACCCTTCTTCGACGCTGGAAATAAATTAGGCGTTTTGATGTTTGGGGGGGAGGGCATCATCATCAGTTTCTTCCTCACTGCCACTTAAGCCTTGAACAGATGATTCTACATCACTAAATATCTCTCCCTCTTCACTCTTCATGCTCATATTCACTGTTTTGAGCTGATATTTATATTGACTAAGTCTTTGAAACACGAGGCCAACTTGATAAATTCGTTAGTCATATCGGCTTCCTTAATTTACTCTATTAATCTTCATTTCATGTCACATTTGTATACTTGCTATATTTCTCTTCTTCTATGTAAATATGTCACTGATTTATGGTATTATGTTACATATGGGCTTTTCTACTTAGTAGGCTTTAATTAGCTGACATACTAGCTACGTATTTATTTATCTACGCCTACTGTAAGTAATTGAATTATATCACATTATATAATATATAGTCAACTTGAATCAGACTTTGTTTCGATTACTGCGCATGAGCAATTATTAAGAAAATACGGACCAGCCTTGCAAGTGAGGTTATTATATGGTCACATTTGGTTCGGCACGGCAAACAGCACGACGCATAAAATAGAGTCGTGCCTGAGTCGAGCTATCGGCAGAATATTGCCGAGCCAATTGCTGTGGCGCGGTAGATGATAAAACTTTGATTTTGTCGTCGCACAACCACTGTGCTACAGTCGAACTTAGTTCATTATATTTAGTTCTGCACGGCAGTGGCTCGACGTATAAGCTAGGCCTAAGTTATTTACCAGAAGCGAAAGATATTTCTTATAAATATACATATCTTATTTACCAGACACGAAAGACTGCAAAAGTGCTTTAAAAAGATGTAGCTTTTTACATATTTGCAAATATTGCCACGTTGTTGTGTATGAAGGAGAAAAGATTTGGAATCTAGGTTTGTAGATTTTGTGGATTATTGCCATGGCAATTACAGCAAGGAAGCTTTCTTTGAGAGGATGACTAAGATGCCTCTTTTGAAGACATGTTCTTGATGCTTTAGAAGAAAATTAATGATATCTACACAAAATGCAAAGGAAACAGGGTCAACAATCGATTTTTCGTGTGTTCAAGTCCATGAAAGAAGAATTAGATATTTTATTGCTACAAATTTCCAAAGTTATTACTTAAGCAAACAACCAAACAAGACTTTGGAATCAAATTTGAACTTAAGATGAATGTAAAAATCTTGCATTAACTATCTTATAAAACATGTCAAAAAGTGTTCAAGGATAAATCATCTCTCTCTGATATCAAATTTTTTAAGGCAAAAAGTAAAATAGCCAATGGAAGGACCAAATTAAATTACATCTCTTGGAATTGATGTAATGAGCGTCAAAAAGCTGAGCATAATTCCAAGCAGAGCTCCAAATTTCCATGAATTTGCTTATGTATCTGTTGTTGTTGCATGGGAGCTCACTTCGTATTTTCTGTGGCTCTCCAATGTACTCAATCTGAGTATATACACCCTAGAGTCATAGACACGTACCCATAAAGAGTAGAAATAAGAATCAAGTAAGTGGAT